>JAPYZH010000658.1:0-25352 GCA_030523085.1 Meteorus colon | reverse complement strand
CTCAGAACTGTCTTTTTTAATACGATACCCACGATTTCTCAGGTTCTACCGAACCGATTTACTTGAAATTTTGAGAGAGTCTCCTTTAGAGACTTGTCTATGTTCCCAACTACGCCCATCCCCAAATTTACATTTTTACTAGTTTTAAAAAATTGAAGAAAGTCAAAAAAAGTGGTACAAAAATTTTTTTTTTCCTTAGACAATCGCCATTCTGTAAAAAAAATTTTTTCCAACTTCTCCGTAGTTCCAGACATTGCGACATTATTATAGATTGATAATCTTTTTTTTTTTTTGGTTTCAGATTGCTAGGAGGGTCAAAATCGTGGGCATGGTCACGCACCAAATTTTTTAGACTCCCCACTTCATCAGCTGATAATTAGCGTAATTTTGAATTTTTTTCACTTTTTAATTTTTTTTTTGTATTCTTCTAATGTTAATAAATAATAAATAAAAAAAAATGGATCGTAAAAATATTGATCGCTTTTTTTTTACAGCACTTCAAAAATTACCTAAAATTCATGTCTCTAGACCAGAATACCCCTCTAACAGTATATTTTTGACATATTGTACATTCGAATCATGAAAAGGAAAAATTCAATTTTCGAAACGGTATACATAAAAGTTTGATGATGAATATCTCTTGAACGCTTTATTTAATCGCCAAAACATATGATACCATTTTTATAGAGCAGTTAATTTCCTACAAAAATGTCTATTGCGCACTCGATAATAGCCATTTATGGTCGAGTTAGAAGATTCATAAACAAAAATGACATTTGACTTAAAATAATCAAACTTAAATCTTCAATATCAATCAAATGGTAAGATTTACGGAAAAAATATAGGATACTTTTTTTGTAGAGCATTAAATTTACTATAAAATTCAGAGAGAAATTTTTTCTCTACAATCAATTAATTATGAGATATGAATTTTTTTCTATTGGACTGAGAAAAAAATGAAAAACTGCGATGCGGAGGATCTTTCTATTAAAATTAAGAGTTCATATTTGGTGAGAATTTTTCTAAGGTGCCTAGCAACCCATTTTTCCGAGTGAGTTGTGAAAGCAAAATAGTTGATTTTTTTGACCCAGCCTAGAACGTACGCGTGTCCCATTTAAAAGCATAGTAAAATAAAATTATCGGTGGAAAAACTAGAGAAGAAGTAAAAAATTTTATTTCAAATTAGGAAAAAAAAGATAATATAAAAATTTTCAATAGAAAGTTGATGTGTACGTGCGAACATATAATTGAAAAAATTATGTATCACACGAATGCTTGGGGCATGCACATTTCGATTTACCATACTTTTTGAACATTTTTAAGAGTTTTGAAATCTTCGATGAATAGAAGATTCAATGTCATCAACTGTTTTTCAATTATCAAAATGGTTACTCACGAATCACGACCCATCAGTACGTTCTCGCATTCCGTTATATTTAAATGAGGCCATATTGAAAGAACCAATGTTAGATTTCTTTTGATTGTATAACTCTATTCGAAAGGGAACAAATGCAATAATATTTGGGTGATAAAGATAAGAAGGCCCTGAATCAGAAAATAAATAGATTATTTGATTGTAATTGCTACTTATCTGCAATAACAATGATTGTGAATACTGTTAGCATATCCTCACTCGAACCGCATGTGGTTGTAAAACACGTGAAGAGCAAATAGACTAGATGTTAAATTTGCAACATGATTTGACTGTTGAATGCGTTGAACTGATGAAAATTTTTTTGAGGGAGTGGTTGATGGTTCACAACTAATCGAAATTTAATTTCGATTGTCGAATGAGACGGATGCCAAAGCTGCGTGTATTTTTTTGAGCTCCCTCATACGATAGTTTGATTCTCAATCGACTAAAAATATTCACGGTTGACTAGAAGTATTCGATTTGATATAAAGATTGGTCCTGATTAAAATTCATGAAGAGGATAATTCATTAGGAGAAATTTGAGATGTTGTGGAGCGAACGTATGCACGTGTTGAACGTAGAGTTGTTCGAATCAGAGTAAACGAGAGAAGGGATTACTCTGTCGCGTCACGCGTGCTCGATGCATCGGTCAATACCGCATCGACGACAGAGGTCGACGCCATCGATCAATTATTAGAATTGACTCGAATTAAGGCACATCGCGCGAGTGACGGTTGTGGCGATCTTACAACGCGTCAACAATGCGTATTCTTCTTCTCGAAAAATTCCAAGATAGTGAGGCCTGGTTATACTTCGCCGTAAAATGTATATATATAGGGAACGAATAAATATATGAATAAACTGTAAATCTGGAAGCGACCGAAGTGGATCTTATCATGCATTTATAGGTATATGGATGGTATTGCGAGTGCCAAATAAACCTCATGAAGCGGGGAATTGCACTCTCTTCAAAAGGAAAATAGTCTTGAAAATGTCAGTCGATCCGGATCTGTGACTTGGATTCTGGTGGCACACTGTTACGAGACTGAGATTGGAAATCTTAAGCTCAGATCATATAGGATTCATTTGCTCCAGAAAACGCGAAAATCTGTTTCAATTTGTAGGTTTATGGAAATGTTCCATGACATCTCCATGGCAAACTCTTTGAAATTTTCTATTGTCGACAATTTCAAAAAACATTTTGTTTAGTATCATAAATTATCAGAAATGTTTCGATAAGCCTGACTCATAAAAGACAAAAAATACAACTCATAATCAACCCTCGAAATTTGGGAATTCCCAGACTGGCAAAGGGAAGATTTTATAGCGATAATCTTTTTATGATTTTACGTACCTCCGACAGACCTGAATGTTTCATTATTTGCAGCTATGCAATCGAGATTCGGATAATCCTTATTGCTCACTACCTTTGCACGAATTTGTTTAAATAATAAATAAATGTGTCCCACTCCCTGACTATCCTGCAATTTGCATTTTCTCCACCCATGGTAGTTTTCTTGACCAATCCGAATCTTATCAGCCCTTCCACAAAAATTCATAACACATTTTGACGAGACTCACGATAGACACGGACAAGACTTATATTTTCAGTTCGAGTAGAAGAAGCAGAAGAGTAGGACTTGCTTGCCAAGCAGTTATCCTCCTGTGAACCTTAACATTAAAAGTTAGCTCGCCGAGCATTACCGATAAAATAGAAACGATATTGTAATTGCTATAAATTTTGTTTCAAAAGAAAATAAATATACTACTATTGATATATTTTTAATTAAAAATATCGAATCTTCAAATTAATTCAAAATCAAGTTCCTCCAAACCAACATTCTTTAAATTAATAAACGGAGATAAAACACATTTCTTTTCGTTATTATTGTGTTAATTTTAATACTGTAATGGAACAATGATCTGAATCTCTATAAAGTCTTCACATGACAATCAAGATGATTCACCAATTTTATGTTTTGAGAGCATGCCTCATCCGTAACTGAAGTGTCAGGATAAATGGAGCCCGAATGTTAAATTGGAATATTGAAAATTCGCAATTAAACTACCAAGCTGTTCCACACTGATCTTTGAAGAAGTGCCGACTGGCTAAAACCGCAAAGATTCACCCGAAATATTTATTCATCAAAAAGACAACCAATATGAAATAAGAGTATGTTCAGGAAGTACTCTGCTGACGGAATATGCGGTTGACTAACTTGTACTGTGTACATTGTGAGCGTCATGGGGTGCGGGCGTAGACCCCTCATATTGGACAACGGTTAGACCGTGCAATGAAGGAAGTGCTCATATAAACCACATCCTGTAAGGTCATATATATAATAATATATAAATGCATGTGCGGCGCGATCAGTACCATGGTTTCACAAATTGCATTTGCATTTAAGAATAGTTTTCAATGGAATATATCAACGATATTGAATTGAGCATACAAGACGATTCGATTAGTTTCTGTATCGCAATTGTGAAATGATATTAAATGTTCGATTAGAGTCGCTCATCGACGCAAATAATCTTTTCAGTCGAGCTTGTCAAAAGTGTGGTTAGAAAAAGAAGTAGAAACAATTGTTCAAATAAGTCATGGATACCCTAAGAGTCTCGGGAATTTTTCTTTTACGCTTAAATCATTTCCATATTGGAACGAGTACTTAACAATAACGAGTGAATAATACATTTGTTGGAAGTGCGTTTTTGTCACGTCCGGAACTCGTATAAATCCGTCAGCTAGAATGAAGACCGGAGGTGAAAAACGACGCGTCAATAGATAATGTCAAAAATTTACTAGGATCTTCCGACATTATTCTATTCAGATTGGATGAATCTGCATAAATATGTGACATGATCTAAATTACCGGATTCCAGATGAAGGGCTAAATAAGTACCGGTTAATTCTAAATATGTCAATACTCGAATTTATCATCCAGTTATTCTTACTTAAAAATGATCGAATCATCATTGGGACATGCACCGACGGTTTTTTATATTCCGGAAAGAAATCAGATGAGACATCGGTCAGATAAGACAAATCAAATAAAACGTGATCATCAAATCGAACGAACCAACGACTCCTCCCATCCGTAATTCATCCTCAGATCGTAACAATATATTGTGAAGACGAAACCTTTGTATTCGCATTATATTCCCCTTGTGTGTCTTTTTAAGGGCGAGGGGAATAGTTACTGAATTTATTGATTATGGGATGCCACTCGGGTTGTTGAACAATGACACTTTTTTGGCCCAGATGCCTGAGTCATTGCGCTGAATGAGGTCGGAAGAGTTCTTTGTTTTAGCGGTAAGACAGAACTGAATAAATCATTAATAATCGGGAATTATCTTGAAGAAAATTGAACCTGCAAATTTATTCAATATTGGGATTGACATAAATCAACCAAAAATTAATGAAACCAAAATAAACTTCTGTACTTATTAATATTTATTGTACGTAGAAAACCTGGAAGTACTACATTAATGTCCGATTAAAATTCCTTCGGTGCGAATACAAGATTCAGTATAACTGAACTTAAAAATAAACAGCGTGCTCTCTGGTCGATATAACAGGAGACAATATAACCGGGACAGAATAGCCGGAGACAAAATAACCCGCAACGGAAATAATTGGGACAAAATAGTAATTCGTTTTTCAGAATTAATTCCCTTCTGCTATAATGGAAGATCATTGATAACTTTGTAATATTATGAACTGATATCCGTAAATTAATCACCAATTTCATGTCATTTCACTTCTCGTGAACATGTGTCATAACCATTCTTTCACAGAGCATGCGTCATTTGCTGTAAAATAACGTTCCGGTGGTGATGCATTGTATAACCAATATCCTGTATCAAGTTCGCATGTAATACAGTTATTAACCGTACAGTTTTTAATTTATAAAATATATATTTCATTCTGAAATATTATGCTTTTTCATCTGTCATCTTGTCAAAAAGGAAAAGCAATATTAATTGACAATGGCTATAGGTATCATATTGAGTGCCAGAGTGAAACTCAAGTTGTTTGGTGTTAATAATTATAGTATAATTCTAAATGTCCTGGTAGGACATATATCATCTCTCTCCCAACATTTGTTATTTTTTCCCGGTTACTGAGTCCCAGTTATTTTGTCCCGGTTGTATTGTTTTCGGTTGAACAGTAATGTAACTCTAGATTCTGGAGTATCGGCCGAATCGCAGGCAAGATTTCTACACGACGTAGCGCATACTTGTTGCTGCGAAATTACTATTGGGAGACAAAGTTGCTTACACCAGTAAAAAAACTCATAACAATTCTGTCCAAATTCCAGTATGCGAGATGATTCTCTTGTCAAGACAGTTCCTCGAGAATGCAAGATACGGCAGACGCCAGGAAAAAAATTCGCCTAATCTGTCCGTATGTCAATCTGCAGAAATCGTATCCAGATTTCCAACGTTTTAATGATTTTTTCAATAATTAGTTTCGATGACTTCATGACACGTATTTGCTGAAAGGCAAACAATGCGGGAGCGATATGATTTTCCCCAAAACGTATCAGATTCCTCTTTTCTGAGGTCAGTATTGGCTAATGTTTTAACGGTACTTTTTCGGACCGGTCGCAATGGCAACGCATCTTAGTTAATCAATTCAACTTTTTTCGAATATCTTTCCATTGATCAAGGTGATTGACTGGTTATTCTTACACAATTTTGAAAATTACGCGCAAATATTAAATGAACTGATTTATGGAACTGAATGAATGTATGAGAATATATTTTTTATTTCTCATTACAATCATGCAGAGTCTTTGTGGGCCCGTATCTGAAGTTAATACTCAGAACACCAAAATTTCAAGGAAAATACCGTAGAAATATCTATTAATTATTACACCGGTCGTAAGCAAGACTCTAACGTTTCTTGTTCTCGCCGTCTCTTGCTATCGACTATCTGGTCATGATACTCGTACTGTTTTCTCTTGGACATAGCTGTGAATTGAGACAGTGCTACCACAATGGATTGTCCCACCATAGTATTCTGAGAATCTATCGTGCCCTAGTTTATTTGACCCGAGTCCTATCATTCATCTGATCAGTATTGTTGATATCACTGCCCCACGACACGGACTCTTCGATAAGGTCAGAACAATTATTTTAGTGCTGTAATTCTATTGCATCTCCAATCATGAATTCATATGTCGAACATCTCCCTGATTAGAAAGCAGCATTTAAAACGATTCGAATTTAATCCCCTTTGGATGCTGTTAAATACTATTCATTCTACTGATATTGGGCTTTGACTATAAAATGAATTGTTCCAAATGCTATATTCGAATCAGGGCTGCTTCATCACCTTTTATTATCAGAGTAAAGTATACAGAAAAAGTTTGGTAAATCCAAATGTGCATGCCTCAAGCACTCACGTAATGAATCATTTTTTCAATTATATGTTCGCACGTACACATCAACTTTCTATTGAAAACTTTTATATTATTTTTTTTTTCCTATTTTGAAAGTTTTAATTTTACTTTTTCTTCTTTTTTCCACCGATGATTTCATTTTACTGTGTTTTGGAATGGGATAAGCGTACGTTCACAATGGAATGCTGAAAAATTTCGTTTTTTTATGCTTATTTCTCATGATTTTTATTATTCTTATTATAATCATCTTATTATTATACGATTTGAACGCCATCACGTTTCCAGCGGACGAATAAAAAAAAATTCAAGATGAGACTGTATTACCGGCGGTCAGCCAGCTACACAATTGACTATAGTGTCAGCTGTCTTCAAGCTGTGTTTAGATGAAAAAAATATACATTGCTGTTCAATAGAAAAAATTTCTGGTGTAAACGGCCGAAATGATAATTAAAAAAACGACATTAGGACTTGATTTCCAATACCATTATCAGAAAGACATCAAAGAAGAGATTGAAAGAACGTAAAGGTAAAAAGAGGAATTTTTCGAAAGTTCTAGTGCTTACTAGAGAGCAGGAACCGGAAAAATCGATACCATGTACCATTTAAACGCTTTTTTTACATAAAACATGGAAAACATCGATTTCGAAATATTTTTATTGAATACGGCAACTATTTTTCCATCAATCAGTGTGATTTTCATTTCTTGTACGTGTGTATTATAATTGTGAGATGCTATATAATATGTCGAAATGGCGAATTTGCTTTTTAGCCGCTAGTAGAACATACTTACGCGCGTCGCGCTTAAGGCATGCAAAATTATTATCAATATTATATCATGCTATTTACACTTAGTAGATCGTGGGGTGATGCTGTGGTGGCACGACAATAAGTGATGATTTATTTTGCTTTACTAGTCAGTATAGGAGTACGAGTTAGAAGGCAAAGAGTCAATGAGCATATTAAGTGCAAGAGAAGGATAGATCGAGAGGGGTTGCTGAAACACATTTAATGGGATATTTCCCTGTCCCACGTGTCAGCTTTGGCACATCATCATATGTTTAACAGAGTACTATCAAGAGGTGATTCAACATCATTCATTGATTGTGTGCATACATAAAAATGAAGTATCCCATGTAGATGGGTTGAAGGGTAATTATTCAAAAAGGAAAGAATGAAATTTTGAATGCGCAAGTGTGATTATCTTTAGCAATCATTAGCAAAAATGATCTTAATTGATCCAAATCGATCTTATCCCATCTTCCGATCTTATCCCATATTGCGAATTCGACTCCAGAAAAAAAAAATGAAAAAACACGTTGTCCGAGTACCATGTGACTCTGGGTACCTCTTTAACATGGATTGCACACATGCTTCCCGTGCTTCAATTGTACCCAGAACCTTCTAGAATTCTATCCTCATTTCATAAATAAGTGGCATTTTCCCAACTTCGGCTTTCGGTTGCTCACTTTTTCTTATTGGCAAGTAAACAACAAGTATTTGTATCAATGAAGTTTGCTAGACACCATCGAGTTATCTCACTCAAGCACACAGCAGCGTCTTCGGCGAGTGAAATACAATGTCGTCGCGTGCACTTAATGTTTCGAAGACGCTTGTGCGTTCGGAATGGATGAACGCATGGCCTGCCTTATGCTGAATATTGAGTGCTTATACTTAGTCACGGGTTGCCTTCAATATTTATCCTGATATTATTTGTGCATTATTCCATTTATGAAGATCATCCACTTAATATTCGGTCATTCACAAGTTGTCTGTTAGCTATTCTTTTGTAAATGAAATTATTACGTCATCGTATTAACGCGCAAAGGGCGGACTGTATCGTGGTGAACGTTTCCGACTCGCGGATGCGAGAGATATTCGTTCAATGAATGAGTGCTTTGTGTTCCCACGTAGACGTAATATAAATTGTAATTGTATTTCCTCGCAATTTGTTCCAATCTCGCTCTTCGTGTCAACACAAATTTACAGGATATATGTATATTTTTGTTCTTTCCGCAGATTTTTGTATGATTTATATACGTAAATTATTGGTCGGCGGACAAATATCGCAACAACATTGCAGAAATTACCTGGATAATTTTTGAAAGTAATTATTTTGTTGAAAACTATGGTTCACAATAGTTTAGACTTACGCATATACTGTGAGGTTCATCACTCTGATGTCACGTGTCCCACTGAATTCAATTCAAAAGTAAAACAAAATAATAGGACGAATGCTGTAAAGGACAATGTATCAAAAGTAAAATTTGCTGCGGAAATTTAAGTTTCCGCGCAACTAATCGGAATTTTCCGGTATTATTCATTCAGTACAATCCATATACATTCTTGTATAAAACCTTTCTTCTGCAATAGTTATAGAGCAATAACATCGAAGGTTCAAAATAGTCGTTTCTTTTTCACACAATGTTCCCCAGTGAAACAAAACGTCAATCAATGTATTTCGAATTCGAAACAATCAGACGTCATTTGTTTCTATTGGTGGAACATTTATTTATCTGCATACTCCTTGAAACATAATTTTTAATTGTCTTGAGACGTTTCTCTCATGTTTAACCACAGTCCACAGACGTGACTTCTTACAGGCTACAAATGGGAAGTGCAAACATATCCCTACTCTGTTATCTTCGACTTTGAACGGTTTAAGATTGAGACAATAATTAAGTGTTATACAAGACAACTCTGTGCTGACAGAGCGAACTTATTGAATTCAGCCAATGAAGTGCTCGCAGATGAATGAAAATTCTGGCTAATCGTGATGACTCACTCAATAACCCCAAACTATTCGCGATTGGCCAGGAACTTACCGTCATGAAAAAGATTTATTGAAAAAGATATTCATGTACGGAATTTGTTTGCGCCGTGAAAAGATCATGTGCAAGAGAGGAAAATAGAGGAAACTGTGACAGAGGTGGTGCGACAACCCGCGCGCGAACAAATGTATATTTTCATAACGGGCGTAAGTGCGAAAGCGTGACTTTTCCATTTCATATGGCTGAAGCTCCGTATCGCCGTCTTCAACTAATCGACGAATCATGGAACTATGAAGCAATCAACGATAATCTTGCCGCCTTGGTGATTGATGGATTCGTGACGGATTTATATTTTTTAACACTTTAAAAATATCTGTTACAGCGTTTGTTGATGATAGTTTGATGGAAAGAATTTAAAACTGCACTGATTAAGATCGTAATAAGGATCGTTCTATGAATAACAATGAATATTATTTTGTGTATGATGTATTTGATTTTGGACGTCTCCTAGTATAGGTGGACCAAATTTTTCGGAAGAATTAATCAAAGAAAGATTTCCTGGTGAATGTTTCGTCCAAAGCGATAGGGAATAAAACTTACATTATTGTCTGAAACTTTATTAAGATTATGCAACTCTACAATGATTTTGCCGAAAGCGGAATGATATCGTGACCGTTCACCAGTAATACTAAACCCTAGTGATGTGCGACCTTGAGATACAGTGATAAATCATTTATTTGAGAGTAGACATGTTGCACTTCTGATGACGAATTATTGATCGTGGAGAACACACGTTTTTCCCTTTCAGAATTGTAATGACTTGGGAGGCCAAATTAAAATCGAAACATTAGGGAAAAATTTCAGAGCAATCGTTCCTCCCTTTCTGGGAACTGATTTCTGATTACCGTGGAAGCAGATCCAAAAATTCCCAGGATGAGACGAACCCATATATATGTATTCGTTCCAAAATCAATTTGAATTCGCTGTCAATCTGGTTCGATTAAGCACCAATCGGGTCACCTGGCCATCTCAAATCATACTGTCGTGCAATCGAGAATGCGGAAAAAGAATTGATCCACCCTAGGTTAAGATGTTGTATAAAGAATCTGAACACGTGCACTTCATTATCACTGCATAGTATAGACCATAGCTGTCACCCGAATACACATAGAATTCCTTTCAATACAGTTTAGAATGAACAATGCAGGGCAGTGAACATAATGTCTGCAGGCGTATACAATGAACATCATGTGACATTTTATTATATGCATCATATATGTATGTAAGATTTAATTCATGTATACACGCGCATGATGTTCCGCGGCGCAGACCGGAAAGTGGACGTTTGTCGACTGGAGCTCGGCGCACGCGGACATGCACGAATTGTAACGAAGATAGCCGACTTGGTGAACCCTCGACTCACCGTATTTTATCCAGTTGTGCTGCGGCCGCGAAGTTGTGTGTGTTATGTGCATACATTCAGATTATTGTCTTCACAGTTATTCGAATTGCTGACATCGCAGTGAAAGTATCAATGGAATATAAATCTATTCTCATGGCACACTGAGCTATAAATTACTCGGTACATATTAAAATTCACTTGATATTTTTTTATTGGCATACTGCGTATGAACATTCGTCTATTGACTTCACATAAAAGAAAATTAAGCCTCCCCCTTTTTTTTTATTCACCGCCCCAGATTGGCCTCCATGAAAAGAATTCTGAAGAGCATAATCGACTGATAGTGAAATAATATCAATGAATAATGAACGTGTTCAGAACATGATATAATCATGAATAATACACAGGATGTGAAGTGTGTTGATTATAATGTGGACAATAAAGTTCCGGCATGTGTTCTAGACGGTAGAGAATAACAAGTGAATAACTAGTGTGTGCGTCAATAGCAGGGCAGAGTGGGGAAAACAAAAACAGGAAAATGGAGATTAATAAAAATTCTTCGGAAAGGATAAACCCGGAGATGATCATGCCGAAAAAATTTAGGAAGGGGATAATCCGAACGACAGAACCTGTTTTAACCAACTGGGCCATGTTGTTTCTCTGCTTAGGGAGTCTCGGTATATCTGGCATTCTTGCCTATCGTGGATTACAATTAGAGGCGCGACTGGCCAGTCTCGAAACACGATGTGATCAGCAGGAAAATAGTGACGTCATCGTCAAAAGGCTCCGCAGAGAAGTTCAAGAGTCTTTTTCGAGACAGAAAATTCCATATCATGGAAGTGGTATTTTTAGGATGAGAAGAGATGTCGGGGAATGCAACTGTCCACCAGGTGGGTTCAATCATGCGCTTCTCAATCGAAGTTATATATGTTTAAGTTGAATGTTGAAATTTGAGTAGGCCGCACTTTATTCCGGTGCATTAAATTCTTTGCCTGTCGGATCGTTTTTTTTCAATAATCTTCCACATACTTATCTTCAATTTCTTGTGCGAGGCATCGAATCATGATGAATTTTTTTATGACAGCCCCGTTGCTATTCATCTGAAGTTTCGAATTCGGCTAAGCCTGTCATACGCATCGACGAAATTCCAGCATCGTCCTCGTTGTGCATAAATTGATGGAATAGAGCTACAAACGATTCTATGGGAGATTCTCGAAGATCAGGAAACTCATCGATACTATTCCCCAATCCTTTAACCTGCGTAATAATCATCACGAAATTCATCAATGATGGGCAAATTACCGCACTTCCTCATTTCGATAATTGCATTCATCATGCATCACAATCGAAGGTAATTAAACATTTTCTTGCATCGGTCGGATAATCCTCATCTTACGAGTGATGAGCATTGACCAACAAAAGCTTCAAATATGTCATGAAACTGACGTTACCGTGTCATCAGATCAGCTTTGAGATGCTGTAGCGGTAGCGACTGGTAAAACTCAATGATACGCGATGATAAACAATTACCAAGAATTGTATGTTAGAGGGGAGGGCGTAACTATTCAATGGATGTGTAGCAGATAATAAATAGTGTTCATACGTGATACACTTCCAATAATGCGTCTGCATTTATTTCGTCATTGCGTAGTACCCCTAATCATCATAGGCAGTAACGTTATTTTAAATTTATTATGTACACATAACAACGCATATTTTTTTGGGAACATTTCTGGGATTTTCCCATTCACTTCGAAGCATGAATAAATTCAGAGTTATAATCAGCAAACATTTTCGTTATTATAATTCTCTAGCCCCCCTCCCTATATTTATATGTATATAAATACATATATACTAGAGCTCAGACTCGAAACATATACACAATCTTCATCCTGACGCGAAGAATGTGTCAATGTATCTCTGTGCACTGACTCACACGTTTCTTCTATGTAGCTATGTATGGACAATCGACCGTACTATTCAAACGAATCACCCTTGCCATATTTTGTTCATACTTATATCTTCTGCGGTACCAGTCTGTCATAAAGTGGAGTGGTGTTAGTTTCACATGTACCAAATGAATGTTCAATTATGGTTTAATAGGGTAGTATTTCAGCCGAGTGACTTAAGTTTCGAGTATTTTTTTCGAATTCAAGAAAAAAAAACGACCGCTTTTGCCATCCATTTTTTCACAACATGTTTTATGGAATATGAACAAAAATGGATGAAAATAAAAATTGAAAATTGAAACCTTTATGAGCCGCTAAAGGTGGAGCGAAAAAGGGGATAAACTGGTTGACATAATTGCCACCCTTATATTCATCTGAAATAAAATTCGATTACAGATTTTTGATCAGTAACAATATCATTATCATTGACACTAAATGAGGAAACAAAAAATTCTGTACGCATTTCTCCTCAAAGTTTTGAATTTTTTTTTAAATTATAAAAAAGTGACTGATGATGATATAAATATGGTAAGGGCAATGACGAGTTGCATGCCGGAGGTCCATACTAAATTTGAAGTCGATCAGTTTGATAGAACTTGACATTTCATGCAAACCAGGTCGAAAAAAATGAGTTCGAAGTGTTTTGAACGTTCCAGTTCATCATAATGGTCGCTTCACTGAAATCGCTATAACTCCGTACATGTTTCAAACTTTAACATTTCTGTTAGAGTGCATTTTCTCGATGGTTAAAATTTCAATAATATAACAAAAGATATCGATTTCGTCTAAATTTCTAAACTAAAATATCCCCTTAAGATAATATGTACTTGCCTGCAAGCTTTCTCTTACAAAGTTTTTGAAACTTGGAAAGAGCTTTGAACAAATTTAAGATATCATAGTGAAAAAATGAAAAGTCTTCACCGTACAAAGCCAGAGATATTTGATTCTAAAATTTGAGTTTTTGAACTCACATACTGTAGCATAGAAAACGTTCTAGTGCTGATTCATATATCCAATTATAACAAAAAAAAAATGCTTTGTTTATACACGAAGCAATTTCTGAGGAAATTTTACAGCACATTTACAATCTTGTTTACTATCTAGATATTTCAATATTGATTGATAAATGTTAGAAGAACAATTTGTATCGAAGAATGGAAGGCATGCGCAGGAAAATAGCTGGCAACATCGCATAAAAATCAAAACAGCCATGCTGTTGGACTAGTCGGCAATGTGGTCGGGTTATATTTACTATAGTACTATCAATGATTCAATATGCAAGATGGTACACTGTTGCCAAATCGTAAAATATACAGCACTACGAGTGGCTGATGGCATCTGGTTGGCTGACAGTAGCGCATCAACTGTCCAAATTTTTGGATCAAAGTATAACGGATTTTATGGATTGTACTATCTACATACTAACATTTTACTTCTCGTGCTGGTGATACGGCCAGTACTATCTTAAGAAAAGCTCAGCTCACTGTACAAAATATTTTGATATAAATTGACGCAGATTGTTTTTTCAACTACTGTTTGTGTGAATAATGTGAGGTCATATTCTATTTTATGGAATTCACGTCCGTTTTATGTTGATTACCCTACAGTACTCGTCACCAAGATATCTTTGAAAAATTATGTTGCTACTACAAATATCAATTGTGGACTGAACTATTGTGAATTTGTCCAGAAAATTTTCAACTTATCGCAAATGTGTATATGAGGAGGAAAAGGTTTTCATGGTGAAGGAAAGTCATTGAGATACCCACAAATGTCCATCGCTGGCGTCGCTATACCTTGCATAATGTAATTCTGTTCATAGTTTCTGTCCATGGCAGTTATGAAGTATTATATGCGCAGTAAAAAATCAACAAAATTAATAGTCGTATTTTTCAACTTCCCGATACGAAGTTATTTCGTTCGCCCCGAAAATGAAAAATCAATTTTTTAACAGATCTCGACATTTCAAGGGAACCCTAACATAATCTGCACATTTTCAGCACATAGCGCGCGCGCGTGTGTGCGTGTGTGTGTGTGTGTGACGCAAATTTATGTCGTACGATTACGGCCGAACTAAAAATGCGATTTGAATGGTCGATGACGTAATAATAGGGCTTGACGTGATTTGTTGCTGATTAGTTTTTGGTGCGAATCGGTCGAGTAGTTTTTTAGTTTTTTCATTAAACATATTTAAAAATGGAATTTAAATGGGAAAATAGAAATTTCTGTGGGACTCGACGAGCGAAGATAGCAAGTAGCATCGGGAAGTTATTGGTGTGATACCTATTGGTATCAAATATGAAAAAGCGATTCTCCAATTAAGTACCACCAAAAAAAATCTATTACAAGATGTGGCCACCCTACTCAGGAGCGAGCAAATACAACTCTACTTGTTTCATTCTTCATTCATAATTTTTCACCTCACTACTTCAATATTAAATGTATACTAACTGAATGAACCTGATAATGATAAGTATTGCTCATACCAACTCTCATTGTCGATGGGATTCGACTCTGGATATGAACCTATAAAGTTAACCAACAGCCTCATAACAAGTTGAATCGCCTCCATAAAATATTGTTTCATTGGTAGGAGAAACTTTTATGAAGATTTTAGATGTCAAACAAACGAATTATGATATTTTCACTCAATTGACGAACTCATAAACAACAAAATAATTGTGTAACCTACTTGATTTAAGCAGAAGATATTTTTTCCATTCAAATGGTGAATGCTGTTTGAAGAGGAAGATGTAAACTCAGATACATTTGTACACATCTCTTACTTATCAACAACGATCCTCAACCCGAAATACATTTCATTCTCGATTCTCGAAGTTTATTCAAGATATGAGTAGTACCCTGATATTTGAGCATGTATAAATCGATGTGAAATGTGATTTGATTCCATGTTTATATACAAATCTATGTTATTGTCGTCCATTTTGATCATCTGCAGTAACATGCATGATTATGTATGAGGTCAATGATTGAACTAGATAATTTTTGCATAGGTTGAAACCCAATATAGTATACATGAAGAAAAAGGAATGGGGACTTTCTCCTTATTAGTATAGGTACACTCCGTTTGTCAGCATATGAAATTTCCCTTAGTGATTATATCCGAGATTCCTATGTGAATAACTCATGAATTGAACACAAATATCAATCTAAAAGAATTGTGCCTATCATTTGAAAATAGTTGGCGACCGAAAATAATTATTCATTAAAACCTTACAGACCTCTAATGGAATATAACAATCATTCTCGCATTTAATCACTAAGTAACATCGTCAATATTTATAACCGATAGGATGAAATTTATCCCAAAAGATGCATGTGACATGTTTATTAAAATTCAATCAGAATAATGAGGAAACCAAATAGCATTCTTCCAATTTTATCTGCAAAAGCATAATTCATATATGAATTATTACTGAACAAATATTAGACTGCAACTAAATTCCAAGACATATGAGATCTGAATATTGAAAATTAGAAGTAGCCGGTAAAGAGTTGACACCTCATTGGGATTTTGTATTTTCGATTTGAATAACATGGAAAAACTTATGATAGCTATTTTGAATTGGACCCAATTCCGAAGTACACACAATACTAAATCGAAAACGTTCCCGAAGGAATTCGAACGATTTACAAAGTTGTCATTTCATGAAGCCCTATTTACAGAAGTTATTTAAGGTCTCAGTTGCATTTATGAATATTTCCACTTTTTCATTTTTGCTTTTTTTCGCTGGATTCAACAACAAAATTCATGAATGATTATTGTAGACCAAAAAAATTTTAATCTGTCATAGCTATAGACTGGATAGTTAATCATGAAACAGTCATATTGTAATATCTATAGTTATTTTATCTTTCCTTACTCTTACGCCAGTAATATAGAGTGGTTACAATAGCCCCATCCTTGGATAGCTGATAAAGCTGTCTAAATCGCTGCCAAAACGATACAAATCGCTGCGGTACCTAAAAATGTGTTTACAATTCCATACGTCGTTTACACTTGGCAAAAACTATTGGTTCGTTATTGTTATCGCTGCAACTTTGAAGATGCAATCAGTGGAAATAGATATCCCCCCTAAAAATAATTTATGTCAAAAATATATGTTAATATATAAAATTTATATATTTTTATATATAATTTATATATTCTGGATATATGTTTTTCATATTGGAAATATATAATTTTTGTATATTAAGATATATTTTTTTCATAAATTATTTTCGTGGGGGGTGTCAACTAACCTATAGCGTCACGACGAGGAAATTTTTTTCGCACCAAAGTTTTTGGAAGTAACATCATTGAATTCTCCGCAAGAGTCAATTGATCGTTCGATATGCCGTTTGAAAAAAAATAGTCGATTAATTTGACCTTGTGTAAGGAATATAGAGATTTCACAATGTAAATATGGAAAATATTCATATATCATCACTAAAGGTTATCCGTTTTTTGACATAGGAATAATTCCCAATGCGACTACTGGAATTATTCCTATTTTGATGGGGTAAAAATATATAAAATCATATGGGAATTTCTCTTATGCTGTACAGTGATTTATCTTATGCAGCATCGTAATTTTCCCTATGTTATTAAATAAAAATTCTTCATTGACATAGGGGATAACCGGATGTAGCATGAGAGTTTCATAATGGAGACATTCAGGGAACAGAGGGAAATCCTTCCGGCTGTTCCCGAAATGTCGAATCACGATATAGCTACATTATCTCGTCGGTGCCTTACATAATTTTCGATAACACATTCGGGGAATGAATAAGGCGTGGGTGAACCTGAAAGAAGAGAAGAATGCGGGAAATGAAGATTGTGGGATTACTTGATCGAACAGAAAGGAAGTAGCCATTCGGAGTAGTTCCTAATGGATTACCGTTGTACCCAGGCGTTTCTGAACGCTATTTCAAACAAATGAGTATATGCTATTAAGTATTTTGGGTATATTTAATTGATGTGTCAAGATTAGGAAGCAGAGTCCTGATTTATTTTCTCAAGTACACCGCTTGACGATCACATACCGCCTGAGTAAGTTGCTCAGACATCAGTGCCGATGATGTCTGTGACGTGTGAGAAATCACTTGACAGCACTTATCAAAAGTGCACTACTGATGGCATTTCTAAACTTTAGTCCCCACTTGGCCAGATGAAGGGAAATGCGAATTCAAAATCGGAACATCGTCTTTGATATAATGCCACTTGTGGCTCTATAGAAGTTTGAAGACATAAGTGCTCTAGGTTTTCGGAAATTCTGTGCATCGTGCAGCAAACCAAGGAGCCATGACTACAAAGCGACAAGGTTTGTGGTTTTGTAATAACAGTGGTTAGATAAGTTGGTAGTACAGGGTGTGATGACTGGGTATCACCGTATGGTATTTATCAAAGCAGACGCATCGTGGATTATGATCCATCCGCACGAAGTCTTCATCCAGAGTAGTAAACAAGCGGGATAACTAATTCTTGAACATACATGATAGAGTGAAGAGTTGATTCCCAAAGAGAAATTGAATATATCAATGTTGACTGTTCAGGGTTACTGAAATGCTATCTGATAATCTTGTCTAGAAGTAAGAAATACTGCTGACGGTTTTTTTTTTTGAAAGAACTCCGATCAAGAGCAGGTGGACATGAACTGAACTTTTATTTGCAGAAGATTCACTGAATCAAGTAGTCGAACATGTAGCGTACTGGTGTATAGAAGAATTCTGGTCGCCATTAACGGGCTATTACGGTGGTTTCAAAGGCTTCCTCCCCAGATAGCTGTGAAAGCTATCTCAATTACTGGCATAACGATGCAGATTGCTGCGACACCTTAGAACATATCTGAGGTTCAATGTGTGGTTGTCTCGTAATGGGTGATGAAATTGATTAAATCACAACTACGACATCATTCTCGAGAACGCCCTTATTCGAATGGCATGGAAAATGATTTCCTATAACTGTCGCGTCATCAATCCGGTAAATAGCTCTGAAAAATAATCGTTCAATTTTGCTATCATAGGAACCTGCTGATGTATCTGGAGAAGATATACTGCAGCAACGAACTTATATCGCTACGGGAGTGGTTTTTTTTCCTCTTAGTGTAACATTTGGAAGCTGGTTCTTTTGTGGAACTGTTCTGGACTAGGAGTTTGAACTTTCAAAAAAACCTCCAAGAAAAATTTGGAAATCACGGGTGTCCACGGAGTTATTGCTGTATAACTGGCGCGGTAATTACACCATGCTGGAGCGAACTAGACGATAGGTAATAAACTGCCGATGCTTCTGAGGAAGATTAAACTGTTTGTAGATCGGGTCGAGCTCTAAAAAGTGATCGATTTGGTATTTTAGAAAGCACACCATTGAAGTAGGAACCGCCAATGAATAAAACGTGAGTCAAACATACCATAATATGACTTTGATCGAGGTGGTCGTCCAAAATTTTTTTTTGACGCTTTGAAAATTTTTTTTCGTTCGAAATTACTATTTCAATCTGGTCTATGTGACATAGCGAGTTCTTCCCGTACAAATGGCTTCAAATTAAAGAGAAACCTTCAGCATGCAATTGCTTTTTTTTTCCCTTTTTTTGTCAGAACAGCTTTTTTTACTATTGAAAATAAAAACTTTTTGTTATTTCATGCCGGGATAGCAGAAAAATTGACCTCCGACTTGTAATTTTCTAGGTCAAGGATACTTTCATGAATTTATACGCTATTTTCGACGTATTCAACGCATCGAATTTTATTTGAAAACCTGTCAAATATCATATGTCCCCCGGTTAGTCCATATAAGCCATTGAAAGCTTATAACGGTTGGACAATCTAAGGTGAATAATTCATGAAATAATTAGTCAATTTTATTTAAATCAGGATGTGGATATTTATGTTCAGATACGTTCGCGGGATATGTCGATGTGTCGAACTGTTGAAAACCCATCGATCCATTTGTGGATTTATATGTACGACTGTTTTCCACTGGAAGACATCCGGATTCAATATTTATCGATGATACCCTGTAGCGTTATGATTCAAGTCCAGAATGAGTATTGGGCACAAATTATAACTAATATTTGAATCATTTTTAATACTACACCGAAGATCATGAGTGTTGTAACGCTCGCTTTTCAGTTAAAATTGGAATAACGAATATTTCTCCTTTTTGGCCTGCCTCTGGGCAAGGAGAATTGTTACTAATATTAATTTAATAATTGATAAGCGCAAAAGGCGCTTTGGATGCCACCTAAGCAATTATATAGAAATGTAAGAATAAACCAAGCGCCCGGGTACTTGATCTATTTTATTCTGTTGAAAATTATGATAAATAGTTTGAATGCAAATGAGAAGACTGAATTATAAGATAGGTGGATGGTTTATTCAACTTGACCACTAGCCAGATTGCTTTCCAATGAAATATATTACAAGAATTAGAGATTATGAGAATACGATGATTTACCCGCGCTACTATATCTATATAGTCCGGTCCGATGGTTAACAGATGCAATCATACGCTGCCGTCGCTCGCTAGTCGCTCACCGGTATTCTATTTAGTGTAATTCTTACTAATAATTATTTCATATGACTTGCCAAATGATTATTTCAATGGTATTAGAGCGCGAGAAGATAGAAAGGATTCTCGTTGATGAGTCAACGACTGAGAAATCCACGAACTAAATAAATGAATAAAATATACCACGATTGAACAGCAAGAGAATAATATAGAATGATTGAATTGATTTTCGTACAATTTGCGAACGCTTATTCTTGTAGAATGAAGAATAAATTATGTAAATCGCACTTGCGGGACAACTCACAATACAATTCTTCCAAAACAATTCCCAATTTCGTCTTCTTGGAAGTTGGCTGGTGATGAGGAAGAAGATGATGAAGATGATGGCGATGAAGGCGAAAGTGCGGGTTTCTAGCGGGTTGAAGATTATGGCCTCGAGATTATTCACCACACACAATTTCCACTCGATACTATTTTTCTGTACTTTCCCTACTCTACTTTTCCACTACTTTTCACTTGTACAATATACTTTTCTTTCAACTCCTTCTTCTCGATATTCTTCCACTCTAGATTAGGCACGGCTGTACTTGATTTGGCGTGACTGCACTATAGGCGGGTCCTAGACCAGAAGTGAAGAGGACATCTATTGTAGCCTTCGTCTCTTTCTCCAATTAGTTGTCTATTTCTCCAATTTCCCTAATCGGCGCTAATACACCGTCGATTTTAGGGGAATTGGATTCTATGTTGATTTATTGGGGCACAGAATTGGTCATCGACCGCTGCGACTCCCGTATCCTGTCCCTTCTCCGTATTTTGTCCAAATTACGCACGCGCCAGCCGGTGCGATTGCGCTGTGGGTCCTTGCACCTCCCGCCTAGGCCACTTGTCCCTGGCCTAGGGCAAAAAATATTAGATGATTGACGAGTGAGGTAATTTACTCACTCGTTAGGTGAATTATTACTTCATCAGTGTGGACATTTCGTGAATATCTGGTAGATCGGTGAGTTGTCCATAGTGTATCACATACACGGAAAAAAATTTCTGGGAAAATTTACGATACAACTATTGTAAAGCTGGACTATACTTTCATTACTATTAATTGTCAAATATTTTAGAAGAAAATTTACTATTTATTCATGAAATTTTACAACTTGCGATTAGAAAAATGAGATATTACTATTGTAAAAAGTAAGAGATAAAAATTTCCAGTGCTGCCTCTGTATCTTTCTAATGGAAGTATAATAAATTTTACAATAGTTGAATTGGAATATTTTTGAATTAGTGTGAGTGATGGCCGTATACAGCGCTAGATTCCGAGTTTATCTAAATGTTGAAGGACATTGATAATACTCTACCTCGGATAGCGTAGAGGAAGAGGCTCTAGTTGCCAATATAGAGTTCTGGGTTCGATTCCCGGAAAGGATGAAAATTCTGATTTCTTTTTTCGGTTACTGTAAAGGCAGCAATCAGTCCAACTTCCTATCTCTCTCCCTCTCTAAAATTTCTTTTAAAAAAACCGAATATCAATTTTAACAATAGTTGAATTGTAAAGTTCACAAACACATATTGTATAATTTGCTCTATAGTATTCGACTCTTCAAGTCTCTCGCTTGTCTTGTTCGTTAGATAAAATTTACAATAGTAGATCGTAAAAATTACTAAATGAGAAGTATAGTCCACCGTTACTAATTTATTTAGTAAAAATTACGATAGTAAGATAATAAAAATTCCTTCAATTTTTTTCCGTGTAGTTATTTCTATTTTCTAATCGATTCTATATTTCATTCCAGGTAAATTATCAATAAAATAACGGTGAGCAACTAAGTTCGCTAGTGATATAGATTACACATGCGTGGCCGGTGCCACCTCGTTACAGTGTATATACCACTTTGTGGTCCCAGATGCATTTATCAGGGAATAATAAAGTATCCGAACACCCCGTTATCACGAACTGATTTTACCTTTGAGAAATCCTCGTGCGGTTCTATGCATTTCAGACACAATTCTCAGAATTCATCTAAAAATACAAGAGCTATTATTTATATCAATTCATCACGATCAAAAATATGCTATTCTTGTTAAGGCACACCGGTGAAAAATGAGTCATTTATAATCATGTATTGCAAATTTCCATATATGAACAGACATGTCCATGTATGGATATATATATGCATTCATGGTGAAAAAAATTGATTATATAAAAATTTGATATATTCAGACGGTGTGTCGAATTACACTCTAAACATGAATTAGTGAAAATTCACTGGAATAAGTGAATATTCACTAATTCATGTTTAGAGAGTAGGTTATATTATCTGATGAATTTCCAACCACTTAGCACGTTCCTTAGCATGATGGGAAATTGTTGCCCTCCTCAAAATTATGTTTAGAATTTGACGGTACAATATAAAGGTCAATAGCCCCTTCGGCTCTCATACATACTACTTGGCCCACTGGAATTAGCCCACCTGATTGATTACTGTTAGTATAACCTCACTTATCAACTGATAAACCACGGTCACGCATAAAAGTATACAAATGTTATGGAGATACTACTAGTAAGCACCTGAAGAAACTATGATGCCACCATTCTGACAGTGCATTACATGTGAATTCTCGGGGTTTCTAGTGGATTTCTCTGGAACCGATCCGGATAATGAGATTCTCACATATTCAGTCCTAGACACATAGTGTTTCCAGAGCTTCTCAGAGGGATGAATCTCGAGGAGGGAGTGGAGGAATAAGTGTTTTGTTACCTTCACGAAGGCATCGTCGAGAGAAGGAGAGATTGTGCTTGAACGAAAGCAAGACATGGAAGTGACTTTTTTGAAAGCACTAGGTACAGCTGTCTTCCCGAGAGGGTGAGTCTGAAGTGGTGCGTTGCAAGGCCAACACGTCCAAGAGTCATTGGAAGAACTTACAACAGATGTACAGGGGCTCATGTGAAGTATATCGTAAGTTCAAGTATATCATGAGCATGGGGTAAGGGGGCCTGGAGATATTGCAGGGGGGGGGGGGGGGGGGTTCGTGGGGGGGGGGGGGGGGGGGGGCTGTATCATGAAAATAACTTTAGTTATAAATTCTATTATCCCCTTCCTATAATATCATATATAGGGCATTCTGTGCGGAATTCACGTTGCAGATGGATATGGACTTGCGATTCTACAGAAAATAATCAGTATGATTCGGTACCTATTTAAAAAAAAAACTTCCTCGACTTTCCTCAATTTTCGGCAGCCAACAATCTGTGAACTGAACCTTGTTTAAATATTTCGTCCTTTTTTTTTTTTCTTCGAACTGATTGAAACTTTTTGGAAAGCCAATCAGTTTAAGCGTTTTTTTTTCTCAAATTACGTGTCTGGAAATTTTGTTTTCGGAGAAAAAAAGACGGAAAGAATTGCTGATCCATTTTTTACATAATTATGATCGATTCTGCATTCAATTAATTATTCCACAATGTTGAAAGAGTTGACTCTAGTTCAAATGCCGACGATCTCTAACGTAAGTTACCCGAAGAATCCATCCGCTGTGGACAAAATTGAAAGCAACAAATCTTATTATGAATTCGATTCCAAGAATTATGCGCCAAAAGTTTGGAATTCTATAAACATGACTTCTCACTGTACATACATGTTTATAGGCGATATTCCGAGTACAATTATTTGAAAAGTTGTGCTGACGTGACCAAGTAGCAATCTGGTACTTAGCAACATCGAAAAAATGTGATACTTCCATCTTAAACCGAGAACCAATAGCAGTTTCCATCATAATCCTTGATATTCCGCCGCAGGCACAGGCGCTATCATCTTCGCATCATTTCGACTCGTGGCGATACTAAGATTAACTGAGCGATTCCTCCTTGAGAATTATATTCTACACCCAACTTAGTCTCTGGGATCTGACCGTGAGCGATCCAATCTTTTGTTTATTGGGTGGAGACTTCTATTTGCTCATAGTTTTGCAGTATTTAAAATGGAGTTTAATTTCAAATCCATTTTCTAATGCATTGGTTGTATCAATATGATGATTAGAAATGTTTTTCATGAAATATATATGCAGGTTGTTTGATAACTCTGAAAGTTATTTTATTCGAGGGTATTTCATTCACGCATAATCTTCCCGATCACGTTTCGACAGAGATATTTTGTCTTGGGTGGAAAAAGCACTTAACCCCTGTAGCCCATGTCATAAATGGGGATGCATCCCATAAAGATTTGAAAATATTGGGCACGACTTCTTTTGATTTATCATACGATGGACATCTTTTTATTTGCCTACAAATATTACGTGTGTGGCTTTCATGATAGTAGACGATATAGCAATTAGCGACAGATGGAAGTCTCACTCCATCCTTTCAGATGGTGATGCCATCCAATATGTGGTGATAACTGCGATGCATTGTTTTCTTGGTTCAGCCGTCACTTCACGTAATTGGGGGCAACGGAATGTGTATTGTTGTATGTGGTAGCTATCTATAATAACTCGTGGCAAAATAACTCAACAATAACTCAAACAAGAATAAACAGAAATAACTCCGACATAGATAGCTTCAAATAAAAATAACCGATAGCTACATTATAAGGAGTTATATTTGTTTGGAGTTATTTATATCGAAGTTGTTTTTGGTCGAGTTATATATGTAGTGAATGGGTATTTTGGAGTTAGTCCACACCACTACGTAATTTAATATACTTATTTAATCGTGATCGTCAAAACGTACAATTTACAATAAACTTATAATGTTTGTTAATCGCGGAAAAGAAAAACAATTATTTGTTTGTGACGCTCATGAGTCTTTGTACCCAAAAACGTTGAGTTTAATCGAGTACTCAAATCGAAGTGACTATTGATCAAATTTTGTAAAATTCATTTCTGATTCGCGGTGAGCGGGGTCGAGGGAG
>JAPYZH010000657.1:0-49471 GCA_030523085.1 Meteorus colon | reverse complement strand
CTTCGACGTCGATTTATAGAAGATTTTGAGTTGATAGAAAGATCTCGACCACGATCTATTTAATCCAGCAAAAAATAAAGAATATGTTTGAGTAAAATTATTGCAATGGATGTAATTCATATATAGCTTCTTGTTATTCGTCAATATCAGCGACAATTAGTGAACTGATTTCGTAAGCAATAGATTGAATACAACATAGTTGTGTAGAAGTTTACACTTTAAGAAGTTGTAATTAATATTAAGGTGATTTGTTGTGAATTGAATTAATCGATACTGATTGTTCTTTACTTGTTCTTCATGTTACGATGCTTTCACCTGTTACGCACAAGTATTCATTGTTAAAATTTAATGTGTGAAAATAAAAACGAAGATTCCAACACGTGTCAATGAAAATAAATAATTGTTTCCATTACAAAAAAAATCACACCACAATAAAAGTTGAATATTAAATGCTATTCATAATCATAAATTTGTTTGCCCGATGGATAAAAGTAATACTGAAAAAATACAAAAACTTGGATGGATTTTCAAGAAAAAAAAATATAATTAATAATTTAATATGTTGCAATTGAATAATTATCCAACAATATGCAAACAGTTATGATTGTAATAAAGACTTTTGTAAATATCGTTCCGATGTTCTGAATGATAATTATCGAATCTACGATAAGAAAAAATCTGAATGACTCATAGACATCTGATTATGGAGAAAAGAAAATATGGAACCGATGTTATATCAGCATGGCGTATCACTTGTAGGGCGTGCTTATCCTCTTATCTTACGTTTGTCAGAGATAAAGTTTCAGTGAGAACGCAGTGCAAGCGTAAAAGGTAGAACCTGTCGTGTCCCGTTGATATACTGAAACGTTTATAGTGAAGAATTATTATACGTGTGTGGTAAAAATAAAAGGAATTCAGTACTATTTCATTGAAACTTTCACATTTGTTCTGTGAGAAAAGAAAAATAAATTGAATAAGTTGATAAATAAAAAGTTGGGAAAATGGTGATGACAAGAGGAACTGATGCTGCAAAACTTACCAGACAAATTCGGGCTATTAATTTTTCAATATTTTCACTCAACGCTATTTTATGGGTGAGTAACATTCATTCATTGATGAATCATCAGCATTGCAAGAAAAGTTATCTATTGACTCAACTTATCAACGCCCATGGCCATTTAGTGCACTGCTAAGGAATTCCATTTGATGTCAAAGGCATTTTGAATAAATTCTTCTACAGAAATATTCCAATTATTTGTTTAGAGCTGTGAACAATTGAAAATTATTTCGTTTTATTGTGTGATCACTACTTTCCAACTCACATTTTATGGAATTTTTGAAACAAAAATTCTGTTTGATGAATATTTTTATATGGGGAAAAATGGAGAATTATTATTTCTCAAGTTTTCCACTTTATAGAGAAGGTTTATTCTATTTTTTTTTTCTTGTTCATAACTCTTTTTATCATTTGATTTACGGCAATGAAAGAATTGCTCACAAATTTTTTTTTTCGTTCTCATATATTAAACAAAAGAGTAATGAACAGTATGATAACACATGAGGCAGGCATGGATAGAATAACGATTGTATTTTTGGTATCAAACTTGCATTTCATTCATGAATTTAATCAGAACTGATTTGGTTCATTAAGTAAACACTTCATTGATGAATCAACCAATAGAATTTCGTTATTTTATCGCATCCTGTTCTTCCATTGTGGTTATTCATTGAAAAATTTAAAAAGGAAAGAACTTAATGAAACTACATCCCAAATAATTGTACAAATGCTACAATTTTCTTAATTATCATCAATCAATATCGCAGATTTCAATGATTTTAACAACACAATATAGTGGAAAATTGTTTCTTTCAAATTATATTCCTACCAATCATTTTTATTTCATACCTTTTGCAAAGCTCATGATCATGTGAATCAGATTATCCATAAAATAACGAGTAAAAATTATTCCAATGATTTAGATTCTGGGTGCTGCAATGTTTGGATTATCAATTTGGTTGAAAGTAGAACCAGGATTTCAAGAATGGGTAGAATATCTTGATATCCAAGACTTCTACATTGGAATTTATATTCTAATTATCACATCAATTTTCGTGATGATTGTGGCATTTTATGGTTCTGCAGCTGCATTGATGGAGAGTGCACCACTTCTATACATTGTAAGTAGATATTGAGCTAAAAATTAAAATGCCAACTGATGTAAAAGTCTAATAAAAATAATTCCAGTAATTAATTATATAAAATTAAATAAGAAATTAACTTTGATTTACCTTTTTTTCATAATCATGTGCTGTGAATTCAAATGAACGAAGAATATTGGAGTTCAGGTACTTTGCTTTATTCTTGGACTCGCAGGAGCAGCAGTACTTCTTGATTATTCCACATATGACAGTGCACTTCAGCCAATAATTCAAAGGTCAATGACATCGCTTATAATCAATTCACAACACGAACAAGCTGCAAATATTTTACGAATGGTTCAAGAGGGAGTACGTATTGCATTTTTCTATCATTTCAAAAGTGTTCATTCATGTTCTTCAATCATTTTGATGCTTTCTTCAGTACTATGGTTATCAATACTGTAATGATTTCAATCAATCATTTTATTATGAATGATATTTATAACAGAATGATTCATTGGACTGCTAATAGACATTGTTGGAGATGAAGTTCTTGTATTATCTTGAAAAATTTCAAAAAAATATTTGGAACTATTATTTTCAGTTTGTTGTCTCTATTTCATTAGCATTCTTCAAAAGAATAAATCAAAACCAACTGAATGAGTCGCCAATAGACTTTGTTCAACTTGTAAGTTATACAAAATAGAAAAAGGATTCTTCAGTTGACAAAAAATATTCGATTTTCTCATAACTTTCATTCCAAAAATAACTGAAAATTTCAAAATTATACGTCCATAGTTCACATTTAATTTCACATTTGTTACACATTTTTGTAGTATCTTTCAACATTATGATTGACCCATATGATATGAACTGTTCTTTGATATTCACCATCTCTGAAAGTATTCCGCATGTTTATTTTGTCAACAAAATACTTAACCTATCCGATATGTTCCATTAATATTTTCAAACCTTTCAGAGCAAAAAAAAATTCATTCAACGATATTCAAATAATCAACGAAACGACCCCAAACATATAAAACTCTTTCAGAATGTTAAATTCGTCAGAAAAAAAATTATTAATCCTCATGTAAAATAAAAGAAGATCCTCTCACTTCCACTAATTTTCATATTTTCAATTTTCCTTTCAAACACTTAATAAAATCCTGCAATTATGATAATAGAAAGTTGAACACTAATTCTATCTCCAATGATATTACAATTCATTCTATCTAATGACATGGGTAAAACAATTTCGAACAACTGAAGCATCCTATCAATCATTCTCATGCAGTCGGTTAAAAAAAAAGGTGATGTAACAAATTTAATAGTTATAATGTAATCAAATTTCATCAGATCGGTTGCTGTGGTGCCACCGGTCCAATGGATTATCTAGATCTTCTCAAACCTCTTCCATCTGAATGTCGAGACAGCGTGACAGGAAACGCCTATTTTCATGGATGCGTTGAAGAACTTACTTGGTTTCTTGAAGCAAGATCGGGATGGCTTGCAGGTGTAGCATTATCAATATGCATGATACACGTAAGAGAATTTTTTTGTTTTTCTGATTGTATCCATCATCATCTTCCTTGTCTTTACCATTCCATCATTATAATAATGATAATGATAATTATGCTTATTCATGTCTATATTTTTTTTGTTTTGACTACGCTCGTCACACAATTATCATAATGCGCATCTCTTGCATTATACCTGGGTGAGAAAATTCTATTGAATACGACTAAGCGTTACTTGTGAACTTTTCATCTGTCGACCAATCGAGATAAAGGGCGCGCTATGTGTTCCTTTCACTTGTGGTTGCAATTATTCGAGTTAATTTGTTGTTTAACAGAGTTAGAAGATGAGAGAAATGTAGGGGAGATAATAATGGCATTCTATATTGTCGTTATATATATCAGATTATCATTTTGGGGTTATGTGGTCATTCATGGTAGAACGAATAGAATGGATTATTGGATGTTTATTGGAAATTGGGTGGTGACATGAAATATTTCGTGTTAGCATAATTTGATGTATCACAAAGCTTGCAAGAGTGATAGGGAACTTGGAATGTTTAATTTAAAACATTGAGAAATTTGTTCTTTATAACGGTCGGATTTCGAAATGACGAATGGAAATTTGATAGACTAGAAATGGATGGGCAATGGGAATAGAAGTCTCACTTTTAGGTTGGATTATTTATTGATTTTGAATTAGACTAATAGTCACATCATGACCAAGTTGTATCTGATGATCAAGAATATTTTATTCATGTGAAAAAGAAACGCTGAAAATGATTGAAACTAATTTGATTATTAGTTTCACGATAGTTCACATGGAGGATTCCTGTATCATTTTTTTTATTCTGAAGTTTCATCACAGAATTTTAAGTTCAAGGTCCGACGGATTGCTTCAAGTCGTTTAATATATTATACGCAATGTTGAAGATATTGTCCTAGTCCATGTCTATGTCGCCGAGCGATTATATTTATAAGCAGAGAAAAGAGAGCGGTGGCTGCTACGATAAATAATGATGGAATATTAGCCATCATGTTCAACCTTAATCTTTCATGACAATAATTAATGCATTTCTAATTTGAAAAAAATAACGATTATTATTTTGTATAAATAACTCATAGATTATATGTTCTACAATTTCTAAGATTGGTATCAAAGACCTGAAATGAAAGCTGTTTTTATATTATCATTCTTTTATAAGTGATATTTTTAGAATTTGCATGAAAAGTCGACAATCTTTATAAATGCTCTTTCGACGAGCTACCAACCATGATATTATAGAGTAGATGAATATTATTTCATGTCATATAATCATTATTGGTAATTTTTCTTTTGGATTTTTCAATGGAATCAGATCTAACAAAATAATCCACAAGTTTTTTTCGTTTAATACTTTTAGCTTCAGCTGCATAGGAGGAATAAATTTTTGAGCTTTGAAAAGATTTAATAAAACAATATTTGATGTAATTTCAATTCAAATCACCGTGGGGAGTTGATCTATTTTTAATCATGGCTAATGCAATTATGTAAATGAAGTATCATTAACTATTTAAAGATTATCATTTCATTATTAACACAATACAATCATTAACAATATTGAAACTCAATCATGATGCATAATCATTCTTTTATTTTTCCAGGTGGTTCAAGCTGTTCTTTCTCTAATTGTAATTCAAGCGACACAAAAAGAACTCAACTCATCAATTTACAAAAAAGGAGTTCGATAAAGATTCCAATCATTCCGGAGAGCACAATCTATCATCATAAAGGATAATTTTCGAAGTCACAAATCCAATTTTCAGTTGAATAAAATATTAATTGAAGACAAACATTAAATATAAATGTAATTTTCTAAGAGATTTAATGTTGCACATTTATTCGATTTTCTACGACAAAAAGGAAAAGGAATCAATTAATTTAAATTAATGTTTTTTCAATGCAAATAAAACATAAATATAATGAGATTTATCATGTCGCTCATGAATTAAAAATATTAGAAGTTGAACCTATCAACAAAATCAAAGAAACAAAAGTATAACTTAAAAATAAACGCATTGACGAATTAGATAATTAGATCAGAAATGCAGATTACTCTGTAGTAGTGTTACACAATATTTTCTTATTGCATGAAAAATCACGAACAAAAGGAGCCAAGGTGCAAACAAGTCGAGGTCATTAAGGAGTAACTGGATGGAGGTCATTATTAATGGACACATTCCAATCTAGATTGATCTTGTTAATGTACATCCGTCTACGCAGGAGTATGATAGAAATATATCTACAATACTATAATAGAAGAATTCCTAATCGAAACAAGAAATCAAATGTTTCATTTTCTACTGTCTTGAATTAATAAGAACATTTCAATTTACTAATTAAATAGTGATCAGAACTAAAAAAAAAAGTACATCTAATGGCAAATTTTTTTATAGTCTTTTATTTACAAAAGTTTCTAAATATACATAAAAAGATTAATCAATTGTAATACATATATGAAATAATTTATTTACAATAATAAAACGTTCGTCATGATTTGATATTCTTCCTTCCGGTTGTTCATTTTGTTTGTTTCGTTTTGTTTTTTTTTGTTTGCAAATTTCTTATGTTTCAACAAGCTGGCTTCTTATAATCAAATATCTATAAATACTGATGTTCATTTTTATACTCATTTGAACATCCATAAAAGTGAACGAAAAAAAAAAAAAATAATAATGAAGAATGTTTAAGAGAAAAATAATAACGCATCAAAATTTTCTTATCAGACTTATTTCCATAGTTTTATAAACCATTCAATTGCACACAGTTGCGTGTTTGCACCAGCATTTCATTTATAGATGCAGAATTATTACTCCGAAAGTCAAAATTACACTGATAACAATGAACAAATATGTTAATGCTGTTCTGAAAGAAATGTAATTCATCATAGAGCAGCTTAAACGTCGATACAGAACTTCGAGAAACTGAATTTTTCGCACTCTGAATTTTTCATGAATGAAACTTTGCAAAATATGTCATCAAACGTTAGAAAAGTGTTTGTGATAATTTTAGTGATCCAAATATTTCACGTATAATCTCAGTTTGTAGTTTCTATTTATATCACACGATAAACCCTTGAAAAATAAAATTCAATGGGTTGAAAATGTTGATCTGTATCTTGAAAAAGTGCTGTCCTTCCATTTTCAATTATCTAGTGAACTGGATATCATGATGAAACTCTAAAGAATAAACGAATCGGGTACGCTCGTTAAATAAAATCTCCACCCATCAGAGAACATAAATAATGCCAGAAATATAAAAAAACTTCTTCAATTGAAACTGGCACCGAAGCTTCTCCATAATCACATGATAAAAATGATTCAAGTAGTTCCTTTTATAACATCATGAATCATTCAGATCTACACTCGTATGATATACAAAAAAGCACCGGAACTGTGTGCAATCGAAGCTTCAACATATTTACTTAACCAACAAATCCATATGGTGGATAACCAACAGGCGGTGGATAAAATCCTGGAAATGCTGGAACAGAAGGTTGTACAGCGATAGTTGTTGTGACATAAGTCGTGATATCAGTTGGAACAACTTTGCTAGAGAACAATGTTGTATACGCTGTCTTTGCTCCAAATGTTAGTTTTAATATTCTTGAATCGTAAATAGTTGCCATTGTTTGTGTAACAATTGGTGCGCTGGTAACGGTAAATTGCGGATGATGTTGTTGTGGATAAATCGGCAACTGTGGCACCTGTGGTGGAACAATTGGTGCTAGAGTCGTTGTTCCATATTCATGTGATGTGCGAGAAACGGTAGCGACTGGCCTGGAGATTGTTGAGTACACAGTATTACCATTATTAATTAATGGAATAATATGTGACTCGTAAACTGTCTCCAAAACAATCACCGGCCGCGATGTTGTGATCACCTGTGGTGGTTGTGGTGGAGCTTGACCAAAATATTTGAACAGCGCCAATTGTTGTGCCTGTTCAGGAGTGATTTGTGGCTCAGGTACAGCCGGTGTGACTGTTGATGGCTCCAATTTTCCAGTGACAGTCTTTGATAGTGATCTAAACACATCTAAATCTGAATCATTATCAGAATTTGGGACAACAATACGTTTTGGTATATCATCATCGTCATGATCATCATCGCCAAAGTCCAATTCAAGATGTAATTCACTTCCAGCCTCATCCAATTTTGAATTGAACTCATTCAATGTTTTTGATGGAATAAATTGGTATATTTCAGATGGTGGCAATGTTTTTGTTGCCGTTACCATGCGCGCTATGTTATAAGTTTGTACTAATGTATGTCTTGTTGTATTGCCATTAACTACAACCGGTAATAAATATGTTTTGAGTAATGTTTGTGTTGTGGTAAATGTTTCCGTAAGTGTTTCAAGTGGTGGTGTCGCTTGTCCAGATTCGAGAGTAATTGCTGGCAATGTTGCTACTGATGAATCTAATGGCAATGACGATTCGTATGCGCCAGCGGTATTTGCTAAAATATTTTCAGTCAATGGCTCAGTTGACGCGATTGTCGTTGATGGATCAGGGGTCGCAAATGTCTTTTTCAATGTTGATGTCACTGTAATGTAACGCGTATTTCGCGCATTTCCAACCTGGAAAATAAAACAAATACTAATTATAAAAAGTAACTGCATAGTTATTTTCTTTTTTTGTACACCTCGACTTTTTTCTATAGACAGATGACATATTAATGAATAGTAAATATTGAATATCCTACGTTATTGGAGAGCTAGTGGGAACATCATTTGATATGAGTGAAAGTGTACATGTAGTAAATTAATGATAAATGTGTCTAACAGAAAAATATTATTCATTGTTGAAATTTTGTAGAAAAGTATGAAAGAAGTATTTGCAAATATTAATTCTCAAACTGCATGAGCATCAATTTACCATAACTAGTTATATACTGTCTATATAAGAAACACTAATGAAAAAAATAAATAAAAAAAAAATGTGTGCAGAGCAATGATTTAAGAGATCCCAGCGTGAAGCAAAATAAGAAGAGAGTGAATTTCTCGAGACAAATATGACTTCCCACCACTTCAAAATTGCTATTCACGTAATCCAAAAATGCGTGGGGGTCATAAAGAAATTTTATAACGTTAAAGGTATACCCCAAATTAAAAATAATTACAATCTCAAAGAACAATTCTTCTTACTTATATACATCTTATATGTATCGAAGTTTCTAGTAGATGTTATTTAGATGCAAATTATATCTGATTAACATAAAATAGTTCGAAGATTATTAGTTATTAAACTGAAGATGTGTTGATGTCTCATAATACAGAGAAATGTGCATGGAGAAAGTGAAAGTTTCTTACGTAGGTGAAATAAGTTACCTGAAAGGCATAGGGTGATTTGATAGTTGCAATTTCAAAGTAAACGTCATTTTGATCTGACGCCGTAGAAATTTCAACGTTTATTGTTTCCACGGGAAGTATTGGTTCGGATTGATCATTTTGAATACTGGTAGATGATACTTCTTCCGTTTCACTTGGGTCTAATTCATCATCTGGCGTGGCACCAACTTCCTGTATTTTTTTCTGTGATAATGGTGATGAAGACAAGGAAATTTTGTCTTCCGCTACTGTTGTCAAAGCCGGTTCATTTGTAACTGGAGTTTCAATAGTTGATACACGTTCTTCATCGTCAATTTGTTTCCTTATTGCAATACGTGGCTTTGGCGATGGTTTGAATGACCAACGTCCCTGTGTGCGTGGAAGTTTTAATTTTGGAACTGGTCCAGATGACGATTGTTCATTTTTAGATCTAATTGGTTTTGATGGTGTAGTTGATTGTTGGGAACTATTAGGACGGAATCCAGTACGACGACGTGTTGGTACAGCTTCTGTTGTTGTTGTTGTTTGTGGACGGTTCCTACAATTGCATAATTGAAATAATTGGTAGATTGATCAGCCAAAATATCAGGTGAATTCGTTTTTAAATTGAGTTATTAAATCCTTCAATTGCACGAACGAACGAGAAGGGAAATTTTATTTCTCGATTAGTATTATTAATTCGTGAACAGATTTTATTGTGCTGATGGAATTATTACATCTAATTAGAGGATTTTCAATCATAGTCAGATGGGTTAGAATTCAATTCTTATTGTTGCAATCATTATACTATTAGATAGATCTTTCACGTTAATTAATTCATATGGAATAAAATCGAGATCTTGGAATGTTGTTAGTCTGAAAAAGTATTTGCAGTTAATGACGAGTCCATTAAAGATTCTGGTTCTTTTCTGAAATATTTTTTGTGGCAATTTGTGATAGATAAGACACGTTCGCAGTGACTTCTTTTGTTTACTGACCACAAGGACATTTCTCATGATAAGAAGTGTGACCCAGATATATATTTATATTGAATTATATCATTCCACAATTTTAAAATTGATATCGAGTGATTATTTGAACATTTCTGTATCAAATTTATGAGAAGCATGCATTAATTTCCCTTCTAATTGGAATTATTATCTGACATTGGCGCATTTGAGTGTAATCTAAAGTATATCGAAGTGCAATTGAAGGATTATTTACTTATAACTTGGTCTAGAAGTTGTTGCCCGATTTTTTCCAGAATTTTTAACTTGTTGAGTCACATCATAGTTTTCACTGTCATCAAGAATCTTATTCCTGAATTTAGGACGAGCGCCATGACTTGATGCTGAATGCCTTCGAGTTGTTTTTACACTTGAACCTTTGATAAGAATTTTTTCTTTTGAAAATTCATCATCATGTGAGATTAAAAACAAAAATTGGCAATCGAATTTTTATTTGAAATTCTATTTTTTACCAGTTGGAGCACTAAAGAGTCCTTCGAGTGGTAGTGACGAATCTCCTTGCTGTTGATTAGTTGGTGTTGGTTCTAATTGTGGTTTCAATTTACCATGCTGTGGTCCAATCGTTTTTAATATTCTTTGTGAATTCGTTGGTCGAATTTTTCCCTCAGGAATTGCTGGTGTACCAGGTTTCAATACGTGTGATGTACTCTGTAGAACTTGGGCATATTTCCCATTGATGTATGTTCCAATAACCGAAGTTTCATGAACAGTTGTTAATCCATCTTTCACAATGCTTCCACCCAGTTTAGTAACTAGACCAGTTGGATTTTCCTTATCTTTTTTTGGTGATGGCCGTGGCTTTGATAAAGTCTTTGATGATGGTTTCAGATTTATCAGCTATCAATCCAACATAATGCAGACAAAAATTGAAGCAATTGTTTAACATTCAACATATAAACGTTGAAACATTAACATAACAATTAGATTGTGATTTGATTAAAACAAAGAAGATTCGTAATCGCATTTCCTGTATAAGAATAAATAAAAATCATTGCAATTGTCTGATGGAAATTACTTTGCATACAAAAGTGTCGGTGGTAAAAATAAATTATGTAAAACAAGTAGAGAACAAGTTCATTATCATCGAACAAGCAGTGAAAGCTAATGGACAGATAATATTCATATTTACATGTTTCTTTATGAATTAATGATACCGATTGACAAGAATGACTGGTATAATTTTTTCTACGTCAGATAGAAACTCAACTATATTGTCTGTTCAATCCCGTAAATGATAGATTGAATTTATCGCACCAAATATCGATCCAATTCCTAAGAAAATAATTATCTTTCCTATGAATCTTATGAGCGGGTTCCGGTGAAACGCCAAATAACAAATACATAAATTCAGATAATGTTTAGACGTCATTTCAAATTCTATATTCAAATTACGAATGAAATCCGTTTTCATTTCAAGTGTAACAATAATCTTTTGATCAAGAATATAGATGTTTCCTTGGTGAAAACTGTTTCACTCCAAATGATGAACGACATGAGAAAGCGTGTGAGTGTAAAAATGAAAATGATACAGATTTGGATCTACTTCCTTTAACGAACTTACTCCATAATTTATTTTGACTCTATTTCAGCTTTTTTTTCTTATTTTCTCGCGCTCATTCCATATAATATGAATCTGCCGCGTTGGCATTGAAAAGCGAAAGGTGACGTAGTCATAATAGTAATTCACTACAATAATACTACATTTGTTCTCCATTTTTCCATAGATCTCTGGTAACAATTAAAATAATTACATCAGATTTCTACATTTTTGATCCTAATTGATGACCCAACTTTGATTGTTAACCTTGCCCACAATATATCGTAATGATTTCTAAATTACTTGAGAGAATTTTTGGTTGTAACTTCAGACAAATGAACAATGCAGTTGACTGAGCTGCTGAAATAAATTCAATGTGTGTCATACAGTAAAGTGAATGACTTGAATGACAATATGAATGAACGGTAAAGAAGAGAAAAAAAAAATGATTGGACGTGTATGGAAAGATAAAATGTTTTCCATTGCAATACCTTGTATGTTTCGTCAATAACTTCAGCTGGTTGTTTCGATAGATAATCATATTCTGGTTCGGCCAAGTTATTCTTTACAGCCGTCTCACTATTGGCGTTTATTTGAATTACAGTTGATAGAATTGAACTTTTCGTTGGCTGAGAAAGAAAAATATAATATCAAATATAAAAAGTAAGAAATAAATAAATAAATGTAGAAGTTGATGAAAATTACATATCATAATATAACATGATTTATGTTTGTTTTCTATTATTTTTCAGTCATTAAAGTGTAATAAGTTATAAATAATTTATACAGAAAGGAATAATATTACGTAATCAACAAACTGGTGGTTCGCTTGTCGGTAATTGTTGAAGAAGGATTTATGAGACGACTCGCGGTCGCAATTGCGCATTGTGGAATTGATGATCGGGGAAGAAGAATAAAGTATGAAATAGGAGAGTGATCAGATTCACCATCATTAGCATCATTATGGTCGTGAGAAATTGTTGAAGATTCACAATCTTTTTTTCTTTCTTCTATTTGATTTTTCTAATTTTATATCGGTTATTATAAGTTGAGAAAAATCTTACCGCAGTCTTTGGTGGTTCATTCTTTTGTTGGACAACTGAATTCACAACAATTTTTACATTTTTTCCAGACTTTTTTGATTCAGTTTGTGCATCACTTTTGTGGGTTTTGCTTGGTTGAATGTCCAAGTTTTTCTTCAGAACTGTTGGTGGTTTTGTTTCAATTGGAGGCACTGTCGTTGTTGTTGTTTTTTTTTCTTCCCCACCATCTGTACAAATCGGAGTATCAGAAATTATGTAATTGAATAAAAAATTGTTTGTCTACATTTTTCTTCTGATTCGAATTTGTTTTGATTTTGTGAGTTTTATTTTTTTGGGGTTGTAATTTTCCGTTGTGAATTTAACTATATTAAATATAGTTGGATTTTCTTCCCTATTCTTTTTCATACTGGCTCACTTTATTGATGACTGGATTAATAAGCAAAATTGGCTACCTCTGTCAACAAAACTAAAAAATCATCTCCATCCTCTTTCCAACTGACCTTCTGACAACGATCGGAAATCTTCATTTTTCCCGAACTTCAAATTCTTTTTACATAATTTTATTAATATATTCCCGATTAATGCATCTAATTGAATCTTCAATCATTTTTATGTCTCTATTAAAAAATCAATCATAATAATATTTAGTTTCTTCCCAATCCATCTTCACAGTGTACATAATAACGAGGATAATGATAAATAATTGAATGGAATTTGCTGATCGAATAATAAAATTAAACAGCCTCGACACAAAATTCCATGAGGTCTTCATGTCTCGCTTGGAATTGATACTACGAAGACACTTTCAATACTTCCAATGGCATCCCCAACTCTACAAATATCAATATCTGCAATGCCTCTGCAAAATTCTTCACAGCTATAAGACATCTTCAACAAATAACACAATTTCATTTTGTGCTGAAACAACAATTGAACTTGAAGGAAGTTGATGTGTTGCTGTCAATTTCTAACCATATTTTTTCAATATAATAATTTAGACAGTTAGGACAAGCGAACAGTGTTGCTGTCAGTAACATTCATCCTTCTCAGCGGGTGTCGCTGTAGGATAATCTTTTCATGTCCCACGTCCTTGCAAGAGTCAGAGGTTAGGTTTGATTTTGCTGCATCATTTGATGAATTGAGCAAAAGGTTTTACAAGTAACAATACGATGATTTGCAACATCGTGCTTTCAATAGAAAATAAAAGTAAACGAGTGGGACTATATTATGTATTTGATGAGAAAAAGTAGGCGTGAAGCGAATAAACGATTACCAAACGTGTCAGGGTCCCTCTATCGTTGAATCATCGATAAACTTTGTATGATAAATTAATATTATAAATGAAATTATCTTAAGAAAAAAAGAAAAATACATCATCAGACTGTACATGTCCTCGAATAAATTGAAAAAAAATTTTCCTGATATAAACTACGTCGTTTTTTTTCTGTTTTTTCTTTCACATATTTGGATAATTTCATTAGTATCAAGATTAGTAAATTTAAATAATTATAAAGTGATGTTAAAACTCGTTTCAATTTTTTTTTCTCTCTTCACATCAATAATTCTTACCAGCGGGAGCACTTTGTGGACTAAACACCATCACGGTATTTCCAATAGTCGTAGTAAAATCAAGAAAACCATAAACTGTTTGGGTGATGAAGTCATTCTTGATCACCTCTAATTGTGGCGTTGTGTCCACTGTTTCAACGACATTGTTGCTATTACTACCACTATTAACGTTATACACCTGCGATAGACTTCCGGCCACTGTAAATAGAGCAATAAAACTACATTTATTAATTTTATCCTCATTATTTTTCTTCTTTATATGTAATACCGAAAAAAAAAACATTCAAACACACGTCTGAGTTGGTAATAAAACTGAAGTTGAACCAGGTCAAAACGACTATTTACAACTTGCATTGCTATTTTGTAACTTAAATAAATAAAAATAAAAACAAAAAATAATCTATATATATTTTCATTTGTGCAATGCACAAATGTGGCACCTGAAGGCAAAATATTCATAGACATGCGAACATAATGTCTCCGTAAAAGCAATATATTATTTTATTTTTTTTTTCAAATCTAGAACTAAATCTCAACTCGAATTCTTTATGGTGAACTCGTTCGATTACTTCATTTATTTTCATCATTATTGCGTTGATTTGATTTTGTTGGTTATATTTTATTTGAGTTCGAACACAGACCTATTTATGTGTCTATTGGTTTTTTTTTCTTTTTTTTTTTTGGTTAGATCATTCTATTACATAAACGTTTAATAATGAGTATATGATAGATGAAGAGATTTTATATCTGTTGTGTGAGAAAGTCCATCACATTATCGATGATTAGTCATTATTTTTTTAATCGAGTAAGACATTTATATACAAATGTATATTTTATATGTGCGTGTTTTTATCGATGTGTGGGAAAGATCAGGCCTTCTGTGATGTTATAGACACACCCGCACCTCAATAACCTCAATTATAGTTATTAAATAATTAATCTAATCATTGTTATTATATAAATTGGAAATGTGAAAAAAAGAAAAGCAAAAAATATATAATTCTTTTTCTTACCGCATGTAGATAGAAAGACAAAGAAATATTTTAGTTTCATGGCGACGGGTCAATTGGATCTCATCGTATGTTTCAGAATGTTAAATCCTTGAATACTGAAACAAAAAATATGGAATTATTTTTATATGAATGAAATATAATTTAAGGATGGAATAGATTTGTCATGTTAATGACGACATAAATAATTGTCCATCAGTTAAATATTCTTTTATTCATTTGTTGCTAGTGACAAATTAAATGTGCGTCTGTTTATGCATTCGGAATTTAATTAGGATACACAATGCAATTATTATTATAGCAAACAAGTCGACCCTGAACAACGTGGGAATTGTAGAAATTTATATTTATCATTTGTTCAGTTATTTCTATCTATTTTTATCCCTTTTTATTTAATTGTAAAGACATTATGAATAAATATTTTTAATTATTAGTGTGATAATGATATTTATTAGTTTTTCATGTTTGAGTTTGTTTTTAATAGTTGGTGAATAATTCGTTGATTGTTGTGAATTAATTGAATTTTAGTAGAGTCTTTTTTTCTTTTAATTTTATCCGCCTTTCGCTTTGTGTAGTTCATGTTTGAGTGATATTTTTAGGGAGAGAATATGTAAAAAAAATTGTAGCTTTGAATGTCGATGTGAGAGGACTGTTTATAAATTTGTAGAGATAGAAAAAAAAAATATTCAAAGATTTTATGAGTGTCTTAACGACCTCTAAATATCGCAATTTATATATCTTAAAGTTCTTTATGATTTCATAATACACAAATATGGAGCGTGAGAACTGTATTGAGAATGAAGTCTGCATGTTATTTTCTATCATCATTTCATTTATTTTTTAATCTCTTTTCTGTAAATATTACATTGAATTTTGTATTTATAATTTTTTTAACATCAATAACATCGATAAAATAATAAAATAAGTATTGAATTCCGGAATAATGAAACAATTTATTAAATTAACAATAAATTTTGTTTTGTTGTGACTTTCGATTACGAATTAAATTTCATTAATGATTCATCTTGTTTAATTTGTATTTGTGTCATTCATTAATTTCTTATGAATTAATCGAGTGAATTCAATTCGTAATCATTTCAATGTGATTTAGAAGATTCTTTTGACTTTAAATCTAAAATTCTTCTTCTCGCCATGTCAGTTCCCTTTCACCAACAATAATTCATTGTGAAGATGTAAGTATGTGAATTATATTGAACAGTGTTTGCCATTCTTATGTGAATAAATCTTTATTCCGATTTCATAAACTTCGGAAGTATTTTTAAGCATCAGTAATTTAATATCTCGTAGCCTTTCATGAATATTGATAATAAATAAACGCTGTAATAAAAATTATAATACAAAATATGAAAAGAAAAATTATATAACCTAAAATTCAGTCACAATTTTGGAGCAGAAAATCATTAATATTTTATATTTTATATACAAGAACTAAATCCTACTATTCTTATGGTTTCTTTGAAAGTAATTCGAAAAGTAATGGAGGTATCGTAAAAGCTATATAACACCTTTTATAGAGCTGAAAATTCTCTTCAAAAATGGTCCTCACCATTTTCATCGTAAAACGATGTTGCAACATGTAAAACACGCAATTCTCAGAAAGTCAATTTTTTCATTTGGTTCAAAGTGACTATTAAATGTTTTCACTTATTTATAATGCCATTATAAATGGTCAAAAAAATTTCTCCATCATCTGACAATTTCAAGTATAACTTTCCATGGTACAACAGAATTTTTGGTCTTCACATTTTCATCAGTGAGAATAATTCATAAATATAAAAAGAACAGTAATTCAAGATTAGAACGATTTCACAATGTTTAAGGCAGATTTTCAACTCATGACTAATTAATTAAAAATAACATAATTTTTTCTAATGAACGACAGATGTGCAAGGAGAAATATCAATCAACTCTGATTGCAGAACCCAATTCGTTGCCATTAGAATGCAATGAAGATTAAGTCAAGATATATCAATAAAAATTATGAATAATCAAAATTGGTTATGTTATCATACATCAAGTTATGATCAAGTAAAAATATCTCAGAAAATTAATGTAATAACTGATTGATTTGTTGCTACATATAAAATGGATAAAAAGAAGATCTTAATATTCACCCAAGAAATGAATGAAAAAAAAAAAAAAATGGAGAGTAATAAACTAGAATACAACAAATTTGTAACAATCATATCACTAAATATCAAAATACTCCCTCTGAAAGTTTCAATATAAATCAATAAATTCACTAGTAAACTTGTAAACTTTCTCACACGTCCGGCTTCCATAATTATTTATCAACAGTAACTTTGATAAATTAACAAGGGCACAGAAGTAAAAACAATTCACTATCTACTGTGCTACATTTCTTCCATGCTCTCCATCGAAAAATCATGAATAGTTCGTATCCGTCCAACAATTTAGGTTAGTAATTCTTTCCTTGTGTATCCAACCGTTTATTAATTATTATTCTCATATTGTTGTATAAATGAACATTTATATGGTAATATCTGCTCTTGTAAACAATTTGTTGTTTATATAACATTTTACTTCTTTATCATAGTCCCAAAATTTATTCCTGTGATAAAATAAAACAAAATTATAAATACATCTCCATGAATAAAATATATATATTCATATGTATGTTAGTAAGTCTTGAGAGTGAAAATACGCGAGAGTTGAGAACGAGCATTCAATGAGCCTTTCACCGCCATGGGTATTATATCTCACGATATATATTGCAACAGTTTTAACTTAACAACTCTCGTGCAGGTAATCCATTCTCTAGTAAAATTAATACTCATTTCCCTCACGCGCAATATTTTTATCCAATTGAATTTTTTTACATGAAAACTGCACAATTATTATTTACGTCAATTAGATAAAAATGATTTTAATTTTTATCATAAATATATATAATCGTCATTTATAAAGTAGGTAAATAAACAAATGGGTTAAATTTCTTTTTTATCGTTTCGATCTGTGTCTAATATAATTAAACTTCCGAATAAAATTCCAATGATAAATTGTATTGAATGAAAAAAAAGGAAAAACAATTAATGTACATATTTATGATTCGTTATTGGCATATTCGACAGATGAGAATTATTCAAGGATCATTGCGCTAACGTTTGCTATTGGGAGTATTTGTATATGAATATAAATCTACGAAGGAGTGGCCCTAAGGCGCAATAATTTTATGTTGATGTTTTATACTCTCACTGTGGACATTAATATGATGAATAATATCCTTTTTGTAACAATGGCATAGTTGAGATATTTATATTTCTTTTTTACAGCTTGACCTCATGTTCTTGAACCATTGACAAAGTGGTTTTTATTTGTCCCACTGTTTCTTCGAATTTATGTTTTGATTTGAATAATTGAAGATAATTCTTAAGATAACAATTGCAGTTGGACAGGAATGAATTTTATTTCCGTTTGAATAAAGATTTCTGATGGTTTTGGTGATTGAAATGTTTGGTTATGTTGTCAGTTGTTGATGAGGAATAAAGATTGGCATGGAATGAGGTGAGTATTTATTTTTAATTAGTTCTATTTATAACAGACGTGCATGAGTGATTTTACTTGTTATATTGGACTGTTCTCCCCCTTTTTAATGATGTTATATAATTTCAAGTCTGTATTACAGTTGTTCAATAATTTATGTCTGCGATGCCAATTGCCACATGGAGAAAATAGCGAGCTTGGAGTATGGTGTATAATTCTTAAACATTAGAGAATGAAATACAAATTTTGATAGTCAGTTGACAAAAAAAAATGGACTATGTCTCATCAATCCTTTTTTGGTGGGGTAAAAGAAAAAATTTGCTGATTTGTTGAGAAAATCTGCAAATAATCAACAAAGAGAATTCTTCTTTATCATTTTTTATTTGTTAGAATTCATGAACAAACATATTCATGAAGAACAGTTTATTTAATTTCATTAGAAGAAGACCTGCAATTGATTTTGTGCCGTAACAAGAGAGGTCAATTTTTGTGAATGTTTTAGGCATGATTGAATTTTTTTATTGATTCTCGTTTACTATCTTCAATCACCATTTTTAATTTCGAAATTGATTATTTACATTCGTATTGAAAGATTGTGAGATTTGATGAATTAGAGTTTATTTGTTCTGTTAACAATTTAAGATTCAAAAGATTTAAACAACTTTGATAAATCAATTTGATTTTGTAATGACATAATATTATGATTGAATATTCTTTTTTTACATTATACAATTGCTCAATGTGTTTTTATGAAATTTAATTAGCAGATTGCTAATAAGATTACTGAATTTGGTTTGGGAATGGTGAGAAACTCATATTTAATATTCAGAGAACCATAATTGAATTAATATTCATGGAAATGACCAGAGTTGGCGCTCAAGCTGAAGTATTTCATGGGAAAATTGATCTAGTTCAACATGAAAAGTATTTTGTGTACGTAATTCTTAGCTAATAATGAAATTTGTTTAATATTTCTACATAGGATAATAAAATAATTTTTTATTTTACACTGAACTGTAACGTTGTGTTGAGATTAAAATGTGGATATGTTACACTTACAACAGAATTAATTTTAATACCAGATTTTTTCTTGCAGTGCTGGACAGGAGGAAAGCATGTCGCTCTTCATCTCACTCGCACACACGGAAGTAGAACACGATTTGCCGATTTCTAATTTTTCCATTAGAGGTTTTCTGCTATTTTCTGAAGTATAACTGTTGAAACTCTGATTAGCAAACTGAATAATTCAATCAATTTCTATGTATATTATGTGAAGTCTCATTGATGAGTGCACATGGCTCAAATTATTTATTTATCGTTCAGTGTATGAGTAATTGATGTGGGAGGAATTGAGCTGATTACAGCCTGAAATATTTCTAAATGAAAATTGAAATGATTTTTAATTTATCTTGAATGAATGTTATATCATTTTTTGAGGTTAAGACAGCATTAGATGAGCTACTGAAGAAGTAGAATAATTTTGAATACTTTGAAAAATATTTCTGGCTGTTGGATCAAGAACAAAAAAAGATGGGACAAGATAAACAGTAAAATATTGGAAGATTTGGAATTTTTATTCATAAAAATAGACCAAGTAAAAATATTTTACAAAACTTTCTTGTTACGATTTTTCATCCGTTTCAATCTGCCTATGACTCACAGAGATTTTTAAATCGTAGAACGGTCCAATAAACACTTTGAAATATCCAAAAGAAGATATTGAGAGATTTGAGAAATTGAGAAAGATAAACAAGAGAGAAAAATAAGGAAAAATTATCGATCATTTGATTGAATGATGTGAAATAACAATTTGTAAATTATATTCTGTACTCTTTGAAACATTTACGATTATTAAACAGCAAGAGAAAAATAATAAACTTCATTATATTGTCGCACATTTATCAGTTTTCGAATGAAAATAATCGAAAAAAAAATAAACAGATTTTCTAAACTTAATAAAATATAGAAATCGCGAGCAAAAAGTCGAAATTAGTTATGGTTCTTCGTCGTCGTGGTTCAAATTTAAACAAAATTATGCAAAATCAGAAAATGTATTTCAATTTATAAATAATAAACCACTTTCGTATTCCACACACACAGATGTGAATATTTTCAAACCATCACCAACAACTCAATTGATGACATAGTTTCTACAACCTTCCAAATACGACAAAAAAAAATTGAAAAATTATACCAAGAAAATATTTTAGGATTTCGTATTAATTATATTTCATAAATAATATTGCAATTAAACAAAACCACTTTGGTGGTATATTTTACTGTAAACTAACAATTCACATTCAAATATAAAACTCTAAAAAACTTCTAAATTGCCTTCAAGGGAATCAACAATATTAAATTACTCAAAGTTGAAGATTATCCCTCCCAAATTTAATCCACGAATAGAAGAGGTTAATGCACGCGTTAATACACATTTAAGAAAAAAAAAAAGACATTACATTCGAATCGAAAGTATTTAGAAAAATTAACATGCATGAAGGAAGAGAAAAAAATTATAATGACTATCAAAATGTTTCTAATGGATCTCATATAAAAAGAAAGAAACGATAAAAAAAACAGTAAAATTAATTCATTCTTTAGAGTGTTCACGTTTATGTATATGTGTGTGTGTTGATTTTTATGTATTTTGCGGAAGCGAAAAAAAAATCTATACTTGTATCCAAACACTCGAGGATAAGAATGCAAATGAGCCAAAAACTGGTTCCTACTTCAAGATCAAAAATACAAGTTCGTCATTCTTTGTGAATATATTTAATTTCATTTTCTCTCATGCTGCTTTTGAATATTCGAAATTCCTCTACAATTTTTCTAACGTTCAAAATTAATGGTGATCACATCCAGGATGTTGTTAATATATCTTCCGCCATTTTTCATTATTCAAGTTTTATTCCAACTCCCTCATGACATCTTTTTGCTCACACGGCACTTACAACTATTTTCTTTTTATATATATATATTTATTTTATATACTGCATCGACACATTCCTTGCTCACATTGTATATTGTCCTTCGTAAGGAGCATCCTCAAGATTAATTCCTTCTTCAAGGTTAGGTTATTATTACAATCGATGATTCATCCTTATATTTTTATTATTATTTTTATTATTTTATCTTGCACACATTTCAACAAAATAAGTAATAAACAATGCGAAAAATATTTGTGATAAAATGATTAGAAAATAGGAAAAGAAAAGGAATGAAAACTGCTTTGTCTTAATATTTATATTTCTATGATTTATGTGATGAACAATTTAACCTAAAAATGTATTCAGATATCTCTTGAAATAGAATATTGTGAATCTGTGAAGTGATAAATTTTTAATGAATTGTTATAAACAGAATAATTTCTTCCGAGTCAATCCTCGGACAATATTGAAATTATTGTTACATTCTGCAATTTAAAACCATGAAAATTCTTCTTTTTTTTTTCATCCAATTTAATCAATCGAAATGCCTAATTTTCCGGGGTCTTACAATAATTAACGATACAACAAATAACAATTCGATAATCTTCAAGTATTAATGATAACACTGATGAAATTTTGTCCTATGACTTATAAATAATTCATTTTGGAATATTCAATTGTGAATTGGAGAAGAATTGTTTGCTGAATGTGATGAAATAATGATGGAACAATTTATCGAACGCGCCAAATCAAATTTCTATGCTGATTATTTATTAATTCACTCATTCGATATGAAACTGCTGTGGGAGATCAGATCAATACGTTAAAACTGAGCAGGGATTGATTGACAAATGTTTTCGTACTCAACATATCTATTTATTCATCTTGTTTTATCACAAAACATCAACAACATTTGTAATTCGTATATTTATAGGTTATCACTAGTCTATTTATTAATAAGTCAATTCATTTTAACATTTCGTTTATATTATTGATCCCGAGAATATTTACTTCCCTCTTTAGCTTGAGTATTTTATAAACAAAACAAAAATAAGAAAAAAACTGGATGAGAATATCTTTTTTTTATTACAACTGGATAATAACAATTAAATATACATCCAAACAATTCAGATTTTGTCAAAAATTTACTGCTTGAACTATGAAATTTGTTTTTACTATTAACACATTTTTTTCCCTGGATTATTAACCGATTTTATTGTTTATTACTTTTTAAAGAATAAGTATGTCAATAAAATTCAATTTTGATTGGCTTCATTAAAACACATTCATAAAAGATATTCCGATTTTTATTGTAGAAATTGTAGGAAAGTTGATTTTATTGTTTTACAACTGTTCGAATTATCTCATAAATCAAATCAATTTTCCTCATGAATTCACGACCAATTTATATATCTGTAAATAAATATTTGATAATAGCTAATGAAAAAAAAGGTACATAACCTCTTCATCCAATTAATGAACACTTAAATATTCAATGTCAACTAACGACAGATTATAATACATTTCCTGATATTAAATATCTTCATTAAATGATGACCCATATGAAATTTATTTCTTAATTATTTATCATCGAAATTGAAATAGGAAACGGAAGAATTATAAATGGATAATTTACGTTTATTTTCAAATGTGTGTGAATCGCAATTAAAAATATAAGTGTAGATTAATATGCACAATGACGAAATACGTTGGAAAAAATAAAAATGATTTCAGTAAATGTAAAATTGGTTGATGGGCACAAGCGAGCGTAACGTGCGCAGTAACGCACAACAAGAAAGAAAAGGACATAAAAGAAAAAAACAAAAGAAACATAAGAAATGAATACGAAATACCTCTGAATATTTCCGTGCATTCAATTTCACTCTACAATAAGTTTTACACAATTGCACAACAATTACCTGCCATGCAATTCACTGAACATTTAACGCATGTAACACCTCGAATTTTGAATGAAAGGTAAAAATGTCTAACTTGAGACAATATAAGTGTGAAAATGATTATTTGAAGTAATTGTAATTTCGAAAAATATTTTTGAGAGATAAAAAAACAATGGAGCAACATTAAAACAAAAATTATGACCAATTTTTTATAATTGTTGTATGAAAATTGTGAATGACGCCATTTTACTGATTGAATAGAAACATTGAAATGGAGAATTTAGAAATTTGACTTTGTTTATAGTTTTTTTTTGTTTACGACAAATGTGGAAATTTATGTTCAAGTTTTAAATATTTGAGAAATATTGGAAACTTTTAATTAGATGTACTATAATTATAGAATAAAGTTTACCATGAATTTATAAAATTTCACTTTATGTTGAAAGACGTTGATTCAAGCGGAAAAACACGAATTTTCTTCGACCTATTAATTTGCCTGTTAGAACTTGAAATTTACAGATAAAAAAAGATGTACAGTCAAATTTAACTATTGCGACAATGATTATAAAAAATTTAATACCAGAATTCTATCAATCGGATTATTTGTTCTTTCGTAAAAAAATATCGTCATCTTCAACATAATTCCAAGAGAAAAGCAAATTAATTAATTTTAGTTTATCATTTGGTTTAATTTTTATATATTAAAATATTCCCCCCACTTATAATTTCCAATTACAAACTCCATCGCATTGAAGAAAACAATTTTTATAACAATTTTTTTTAGGTTAGGTTCACTCCATTAAACCCCCTCGAAATTGACAAAGATAAAAAATATTCAAAAAAAGAATAAAATTCAACTTTTATTCCAAAATTTCACATCAACATTTAACATAATTACGAAACTGAAAAATTTCTCTAAAATATCTTTTTCCACCTGCGAAAATATTCAAATATCACAGATTAATAATTAACTATTGATCATAATAATCAAGTAAAAGTAGCCAAACATTTGACCTACGCCAAGAAACAAATAAAATATTCTTGACCAAAAGTTTATTTTCACTCGAACAAGAAATAAATTCATTTTAAATTCAAGTTCACCTATCAAGACATCATATATAAAACTAAAATATTCACGATTCGAATCTTTCACCAGAATAATAATCATAAATCAAATGTCTGATTGGACTATTAATCCTTCATGACAAGTCAACCAGAAAGAAAAAAAAAATACAGCTAATAAATACTCCAATATTATTTTCATATTCAATTCTTTTTTTCTTCTACAATTAAAAAAAATATCTGTAACATAAACAAATACACGAATGCTCCAAACTTAAAAAAAAACACAAAAAAATTGTTTACAATTCAATATTTTGGTTTTCGTTTTCAACAAAAAAAAAAATAAAAAACTCAACATAACCAATAAAGATGATATCAACAAAAATGGTTAAATGATTATTTTCTTCATGAACAATTGTTGACTTTATATTTTCTTTTGTTTATGTTACTGAATTCTTTTATTACTTCGATTGGAATAGAAAAACATTTTTTTTGTCAGCTTGACAGGACATTCACTTTCTCCTTTTCTCCATTCCTTAAAATATATATACACAACTCACACATTCAAATTTATGCATATTTTTTCAGTGCACCTCCACTCACGACATGTTCATGTTCTCAATCTAATTTTTTCTTTTTCAGTTAAACGTATCAGTTACGCAAACAGCAACTGATAGGTTTTAGTCAAGTAATGAAATTATTTATTTATAGTTCGTGAAAGAACATTATCAATATTTTCATTTATCAGTTCAATAAGAATTATAATCAATTAAAAATGACTCTGGTGATTCTAAAATTTGCAATTGCGATTATTATTATTTATCATGGATTGACATTAGCTGATGCAAAATACCCATCCGAACCATCTCGACTCACTATTACGACAAAGAGAGGTAGATTTTGAATTATTGCATTTCATTGATTTCCAATCAATCTCCAATGATTGAATCTTTTCCCGCTAAACGTGTAATTACATTTCCCAACAACACTCGAAGAATTGACTGCATTTCCTTTTCCAGATTCATTCAGGCTGGGAAATCTTGAGACGGCAAAATATTATCCTCATGAAGAGTCCTGTTTTAATCCTTTGAGTGATTCAGACATGAGAGGCTCAGCTATATCTTTAGAACAGGATTATGGCTCCTTACGGAATTATGAGGAAACGACTGCATGTCCGGTAGTATAACGTAACGATTCTGAACGGTGGTAAATATTATTTTAATTAATCATCCACATTTCTGCAGGCATATAGTTGGTTGGTAAATTGGGACAGAGACGATTGCGTAGAAGACGATCCTATACTACAAACCCGCAATGTGATGAACTGCCGCAAGGTAACAGTTCCTTATATGAAAAATACGTGTTATTTATGTACTTGCATTGGCGTCGCGTACTTGGAGACGACCAGTCTACACAAAATTAGCCTACAGAAAGAAGAATCTGAATTAGGCAATAACAAGTTAGTGGACTCTCTTTACATCTTCATTTAAAATAAATAAATTGAGTGAATGACAATAATGACTTAACTTCTCCAGAATCGTAACGGGTTTGAGATTTTTATCGGATGGACAAATAGTTCATCTCCAAATTCAAGAAGCTACGCTTCTACATAATGGCACAGTTGACAATGACAAGACGTGGAAAACCACTGCTGATGCTACACCTCGTATCGATGTAATGGAAGTTTTGATCGACGATTTGCTAGACATTAGTGATGAGGTTATGGGTTATTCACTTGTTCATTGTCCTAAAAGAACTATGTATTTAGATGAAATATTTGCGCCACATGATTATATCGTTACTGGTAAGTGATTCAATGAATTAAGTTCAATAGAAATGTGTCGGAATGTAATATCTTGACTATTTAGGTGCGAAATTTGGAAATATTAATGGATTGCCTGGGGCTGGCTTCAAGTTGCTGATCAAAGCTACGAAATTCAGTGATTCTTATCGTTTACTCGAAGATACAAGTATGTGGTTTGATTACACTAACGGGACTAGCAAACACACTTCATATGATTCAGATAGGTATGATTTGGACAGTCAATTCAAAAATGTGGAATCACTGCTGCTTGATAATTTTGAAATTGGATTTGCAGACGGAGAATCAATTTAGCAAATTGCGATTCGTCAGAATTGGCACGTGACAATACTGACATTGATGGAACAAATTATGAAGTGCTGTTCAGAGCAACAAAAAACTTTACGTTCGATCCGCGGAGTCCTGTCATTCCGGGACTTAGTGGCGATTCTGTTGAAGCTGTGAATGGTTTACCTCTTCGGGGATTGGGACTGTCTTATAAAGGGTCACCCGGCTTCGGCGGATATATCACTGTTAAGGCATTTCCTCATGAATCTTTTTTGGTTGAGTCAGATTTTCTTCCTACGAATGTCTCACATCAATCTCTACCGAGGATCGATGCAAAGCTGAAACGTCTTCGTACATTCGCGACGAAGATAACGTGTGGTGCAAAATTGGCAATCGGATCTCCTTCAGGAAATGCTAAAGAATTATCGGATGATATTCCCATGTTAGATGACAGAGATGGAAATTCTGGCGCGATATTCTACTGCCAATTTAGTCTAATTGCAATTCTATTTTGGATCATTGTTTTGTAGTGATAACATTCTTTGAGTATTGTTTAAATAAATATTTGACTAGATTTATAAAAAAGTATATTTCGATTTCCACCAATATATCACTTGCAATTTAATGATTTAAATTTAAAACAGCCAAAAAAAATTAATTCCCCATGAGAGTTCGCTAACTCACGTTCGACGATCAGTGATCTCTAATGAAAGGTAAAGGAGAAAGTTTTACCTCATGATACCATTAAAACAGTTTAATATATCAATATTTAATCACTTGTAATAAAACTGGATATTTATTAAAACGTTTTTTTTTTTTTTTATTAAATATAATTATTTATTTACTTTTGCTATTTTTTATTTATTAATATTTAACCTCGATGAAATGCTTTATTTATCATGAAGTGATAACGCGCCGCAATTAATCAATTATTTATAAAGTGGATATACGAAGGAGCAAAAAAAAAATCCTGGAAGTGACAGCTCATTGCGGGTCCTTGAAATGATGAAATACATTTAACATATCGACTGTATTTTTTTTTTTTATACAAATGTATTTATCGTTTTGTATGTATGATTATGTAGGTACGTTTATGTTTATGTTTTGTCGTGCGTAGAGCAGAGAATTTCCGTGCTAGTTTACTCTTACACGTGACCGCGGTCTATTTTCTTAGAAAGTTGAGGATGTAGAGAAGTGTCAGTGGAGAACACGAAATCTCTAATATTTAATATTTGAGATTAGTTTGATTGATGAGATTTATTTCTGTTGATAATTTGAATACAAACTTGTGATTCAAAAGATCGTTTGAGATATTACAAATAATTGCAAAAAAAATCTTTAACTATATTTAATATTTATGAGGATTTTATTAGAGAATTATAAATTATCAAAGTTCTTTTTTCCTTCCTCTTCCGGAGGATAAGAAAACATTAATTGAGATTTGTTCGAGAAAATTTTATTAGAAAAAAATTAAACATTAATTTTTGTTTAATAAAAAATGTTCGCGGACGATTTTTGTTTATTAACAAACGTTTAGAAACAGTTTCTAGAATTTTTTGTTCAAGAAATTATAAAAATTCAATTATTTCATTTTGTGTTTGTTAAAATATTCTATAAATAAAATGCGATGTGAAAATTTTCAAGAATTATCGAGTTTCACTTCAAGCACATAACACAATATTATGAAAATAATAATTCAAATTTTCCAGTTTTCTCTATTGTTCAATTCACCATAAAATTATGCCACCTCTCGAAAAATAGAAAGAAAAATACACAGAAACGAAAGAAAAAAAAACAAAAACAAAAATGACATAACCTCATTCCCTGTTCTTTTTCACTGTCTTCTCATTCACTATTTCATTAGTGCAAAAAAAACGAATGTTTAGAAAATAAATCAGCTAATTGGACACATATGAAATAAAACATTTAAAAAAGAAAAAAAAACCAGCAAGAGGGAAAACTATTCATTATTTTTTTCATTTTTTTCATCATACGTCAGCAAGAGCGAATGGCACATTGAGAAAGAGCCCTAGATCAGAATGTGAAATATCACCGCAGTTATTATTGCTAAGTTTACATTACATTCCACCCGTTTCAACTCGTTTTCCTATTTTTTTTTTTCTTCATATTCTTTAACTTTCTAATCAATTGTCGTCACGTGCCACAATATTGAAGGTAAAGCGTGTGCCCTAGTAATATGTACACGTGCTATGAACAATTTTTTTTTTCCTCATTCTTTTTTTTAACCAACATCGTGTGATCGTTAACCGATAAAATAAAAATCACCATCCAAGGACTCACGTGAACGCACAGTTGCACGATCATTTCAATTTGTATTTCATCAATTGAATATCGATCGTGTAAATTGATAAATAAATTCTAAAAACGTTCAATTCAATTTGTTTCTTATTTAGAAATAAACTTTGAGTATTTTTTTTTTGGTTATTTTGGAAAAAACATTATCATGAATAAATATTAATGAGTATTTTGTTAAATGATATACTTTCACTGAATTTACGTTAACGTAATGTATTTACAACACGAATGAAGAATATTCAATGAGTTTAGAACAATTTTTTTCTTTCCTTTCATATTGTTCTATTTTATTTTATTTCTTTCTATTCATACCCAAGACAATTATTATTATTAACAACTATTGAATAACAATAGCAACAAATAGTGAAACAATATTAATAAAAAGGAAGTTGTTTAATTGGATTAATGAAAGAATTGGAAAAAACAAACTGAATGGATAAATATAAATAAGAAAGATAAAATAAATTGGTGGAGGAAAAAAAAAGATGATGAAATCGGAAATTGTTTCAGAATATTTGTGTGAGTATGTGCGTTAACGTTTCTTGATCTGTATGTTACGAATGAGGAAGAAATGTACTTGCACACCCAACATACCTCGAACGAGTTTTTCTTAATGGTCATAAGTGACGTAAATTAAATTTCAAACATTCATCCACTTGTGATTAAATAAATTCTTCAAGCTCTTCTAAGTGAATAATTACAAGAGCAGTTCTTTTATCTATGAATGACAATGAATAAACTAAAGAATAAACAAACAAAAAAATCGATTAATGATTATCATAAGAAATTGTACAACATTGTTGTAAATTGCTCAATTTGCTCACAATTTCTTTTACACGAAGAGACAATCAAATAAAATATTGAATAGAAAATCTAAATTTAATTTTATCCAATAAAAATGACAAACCTACAAAAAATTCAATTCTCATATCAGTGATAAAATTATTTTTTTCATTGTCAAACATAATTCAATTTTATATTTTAATCGATTCGCTAAATAAATATTTCTAAATTCATAAAATTCTTTGTAACAAAAATATCTTCAATCTCTTGCTCTATTTATTCTCACCTCTAATTTTTTTCGTTCGACTAAATAATTCAACAAATAATACAACAACGAAAAGTGCACAAGCAATTGTGAAATATTTGTGAGTTGAATAAATATTGAGGAAATAATTTAGTTGCACCCACGCAATTAAAGAGTCGCGTGTAAAATAATGTTATGTATCATACTTAGTGTGTAAAGAAAAACACAACTAAAGCGCGCGTATGAGTTCAAGCATCGCGCGATCTTTCCCATAGATGCTCCACCTTTTGTCGAGGTATAAGCACATACACAATGTGTACAAGGATAAAGAATGCACATAACACATAAGTCTTCGCGGTTCATTCGCACGGCTTTCCAATCTACCTCGAACGTTACCAAGCATAAACATTCACTATGAATACACATATACAATATAAACACAAATATATGAAGCTGATGGCTGTATCACCATTGCTGTACATTAAATTATTTTCTTTGTATCAAGATAAACATACTCATGGAAAATTACCTAAGCATTAAAATTAGAGAATGAAGAAATTCACAAACTGAAAGTAATGATGAGTTATGTTTGGTGTATTTTTTTTAACGAAATAATAATAGTTATTGAATTTATCAACATGAGAAAAATGCTTGTGACAGGCAATGCAAATTCATTCCTATTTCTTTATAGCAAAGTTTCACAATTATTTGTCTGTTGTATGTGGAATTTTTTTACTTTGAAACATGACAAACATGAATGTTTGTTGGAATTTTATAATATCAAATGATTGTTCAAATCTGCTTTTCTTTCTATTTAATAATTTGATTTAAACAATGGATGTAATTTTCTCCCCATTACAAAGTGAAATTTTGTTGGAAATTTTGTCTGAATTCTTCTCAGAGAATATTGAGGATTTTTTCTTTCCATCAAATTTTCCATTTATGATTATTACAGAGATGAAAGTTGTAGGACGAAATTGGATTTACTGAATGATCGTTTGGAGTTTATCTTCATGTGAGATAAATTTATATATAATTTGTCGCAGTTCATTTCACTTTATTTTCACAGAATGTTCTATCACAAACTAAAGTTCTGGGAACCGGTTCCTGTTCAACGATAATTCTTCTCTGACGATTAGAATTTTTTGTCTTAATAAGTCAATTCTCTGTTAGTTTATTTTACTATGATTAACATTTCTTTCTAACGACAGACATGAGAATATTCAAATGATCTGTCATGCCAAATATATTTCGAAAGCTCTTCCATCACAAATCACAATATGTGAAAAAAACTATTCTTTGTATTCCTTCAAAACTTCATATAATAATTTTAATTTGACTGAATTTCTAATAGAAATTCATTGAAGAGACTATTAAATTCCTGACCCATTGCTGGATTTATCACATCCCGGAAACAGGAATTTATTAGTCTTCACAAATCTCTCATCTCACTAAACGAATTAAAATCACCTTGAATTCAAAGTTCCATTGGATAAGATAACGAATAATTATTTGATGAAGAGAAATCTTTTTTTCACAATGAAATATAATTTCACAAACATTTCATTCATAACTTTGTATCAATCAATGATTAATAGCTTTAGCTGGAGCAAATTAAATATACTGATAATACTTCCTGTATTACAATTACATTTTTAGAGTCGTTACTATAATGTCAAATCGATATAGTTATCTATAGTGTCATGTCCTTTATGTACTAAATACAATCACAGAATTTCCACTACTCGTTAAAGTGAACATTTCATTCATTTTTACATATTTTTCTAATATTGTCCAATGTAAAACCAATCAAAAATATTTAATATCCTATCAAATATTAAATAAATCATTTTCTTGACAGCCGATAAAAATTTCCATTTTATTAGAAATTTTTATCACAAATCCTCAATCACATTCAACATTCAAAAAAAAGTACAACTAATTTTCTTCAACAACAACATTTTTCACCATTCAATTTTCCAGGAAAAAATTAATTGAGTTTACATAATAAAACATGGTAATTGTTAATTATTCACAAGTGAGAATAAACAATTAAAATTGTGCAGCAAATTTTGTTAATTTCTAAAAACGTTCAGATAATTTTCGATATAAAAAATACGGCTTTTAATTCCCAATATTCTACGCTACATCAGATTGTGATAAATCGAATGATCTATAAGAAAATTGCACAGAAAATGTCTTAACATTTGTTATATAGTTCCACTTTTTTAATCGATTCCCCTCCCAAAGTTAATTTACAACAAATATGTAAACATAATAATACAAAACATAAAATATGCTCCATGAATATTTCAACATAAATAAAACACTGCTATAAAAATAGAAATAGTTCTCCAACAAAAGTCTACATCTTCCACTTGATCTTTTCCTTTCGAGAAAACTGAGGAACGAAAGTAATATAATTATCTAAACAATGTGAGAAAATACAACAATGTGATGAGCAAATTGTTCTTACAAACAAAAGAAATGAAAATGAATGAAATAAAATGAATAAATTAAATAATTGTAATAGAAATAATTCTTGTGATGACTTTTTCCACATTCTCATCAGGTCAATGGCACATTTGAATTTTTTTAATTTTTTTTTTATCAAACATATACAAACTCGTTTGTATTCGGGTTTTACTTTCGTTCGACAACTCTCATCTTGTATACTCGTTTTCAGTTCAAGTCTTAACTGAACGACCTACAAATTTGTCTCATCGAACTTTCTCATGAGTACATTTCACATTGAATATTCCACAATTGAACAGATAAGAAGAAATATAGATCTTTACTTCTATCATTATCATCATTATTATTATTATCAACAAAATCGTTCTGTAACAGAATCGTAAATCTTTATAATAGACGTAAATGTTAGTGTTGTTCATTGTAACCAGCACACCCTCTAGATTGAACTCTATATAGATATGTTGCACAACAAATATGCAGTAGTGAAACGAGTGACAGTCGATACTCAGAGTGACTGATCAGTGATTTTCCTTTCTCTATCATTCTATTTATTCTGACATTATAGCCGCTTCAATGATAACAATGAGGAAGAGAAAATAAATTGCAAAAGAAAAAGAAGAATAAAAGATTGATTTGTATACAATCAATGTGATGAATATTAATTTCATTATTTGATCAATTGACATTCATTTCTGCAATATTTCTCTTTTGTGTGGACGAATTTTTATGTCCCCTGTGGGCAATTTTGATATTCAATGCAGTTTCATCCAGTTACGAATCATCTGCATTAATTCAATTTCTATTAAGGTTTTATGTGAAGATATGTAGAAATTAATTATGAAGAAATTATTCCAAATCAAGAATAATTATATTTTTAGATCAGAGTTAGAGTTTGAGTTCTAATTCATTTTCCAAGAACATCATCATCATTTTTATCTACTGTTCGATTATTTGAATTCCAAAAAACTTTCAATATCGAATAGAATGAAAATCCAATTTTAACATCAACCATAACAGAAAATTTGCAATTTTTCCGGTAGGAAAAAATGAACAAAAATTCTGGTTTTTTTCTTTTCATATCATGATAATGAATGAAAAATATTAAATTAATTAATTAATAATGTTTATTAATACGTACGTGCTCTTCTAATTGATGAATATCGTGAATAATGAAGACTTTGTTTCAATGATCAACAATTTGTTGTTAAAACAGGATTGCACACAAGACAAATCAACACGCCGGTTGGTTCAACACTAAACACTCACATTTCTTGGTGACTGTCTCGCAGTGACTGGATAAGTCGGGCCCCCAGAGTCAGCTCTCCCTCTCTATTTTGTTCTTGCTGGAATATCTCCACCATCACCAGCTTCTTTCATACATTATGTACACGTTCTATACTCAGCATGCTTGACTCTATATCATCAGGGGCTTTCACTTTGTTCTCTCATGCTGTAAGTGAAGCGACACAACTTCATGACTTCGATGTTTCTAACTGTCTCTTGTTTGGATTGGAAGACCATCTCTGAAAAAATATATATATATCTATACATAAATAATTCAATACATAAGAACACAAATAGGTTATCTAATAAATGCTGTAATGAATTCGAAATCCAAGCAAACAATTAATGTTCTATGTGATCAGTTGATGAAACATTGATGTTGAAAAAAATAAATTAGAATGTCAATTATGTATCAGAAGTTATACTCTTTGCGCATAATTTTGCAATTAAGTTTCACTTGTGAGTATAAATATTTGCAAATTAAATAATTATCACTTTTTGGATGTTAAAAACCATCCACGAATATTAAATATAAATAAACGAATGTTACAATGTTCTATTTAAATTCCAACGTAATCTATTTTTTGAGCAAGTTTATGCTGTTGATTTACAACAAAAGTTACTTATTTCTCATTGGAAAACAAACATTTCTAGATATGTTCAGTTTTTGGAGAGATCAACAACTTTAAATTCTCATTTATGTGATTCTGTACTTCCAATTGACATTTATATTGATGAATATCGCAGATTACGGAAGAAAAATACTGAATGTGATTAGAGCTAACTAGCAGAAGAAAAATATGACTGATCAAAGAGAACAATAGTACTCCCTACTTGCACAAATTCTACATGAAATTTTTACGAATAATTTAACTAAATTAAGAGAGGTTATGAAAACACTAGAAGTTTCGTCGTTGAATTCAAACAAACTTATGAATCTTTTCAAATATTTTTATAGTCTCCTCGACAATCCATTGCATAATACTCCATTCAATGATCTATAACGAAAACTGTAGCGAGAATTATGAGTTTCATTCCAACCTTCATCTTTTCTGAATTTCCATTGTTTAGATAATGGAACACAATTCGACAATTAATACCTATAATGTTTTCTGTAGAATATGCTGGGTCTGGGGAACCTTTTTCAACAATTCATGAAACATTTACAGGAATAAAACAATTCAAATATGCTCCTCAAAGACGCCGCCTCACATAATCAATTGTTAAAAGCGACGCCAACCAGTTCATACACGAACTAAAATGGTAAACCATTCTCCCTTGTTTGGAGAGTTAGAGACGTTGGATCATGTGTACATATATGTGCATTTATCCAAGTAGTGCTCTTACATGTGTCTGTTGCATGTTGTTATTGTTCAATTATAAGGTTTAATTGATGAGGTATTGAAAATATTCATCATTGTGTATCAATTGTACCGAACAATAACGTGATATTCATAAATGTACGTAAATTAAATGGCAGAAACGCGAAAACGTCTCAATTATGAGAACAAAATTATTCTGGCACCGATGGTACGTGTTGGGACTTTACCCATGCGACTTCTTGCACTGGATTATGGCGCTGATATTGTCTACACGGAAGAACTCATAGACTTCAAGCTGATGCGTGCAACCCGTCGGCAAAATGGTAAATCTTTTTTATCGACAGTGAAGTATTTTCATTCATTTTTGCTTGATGTTTGGAAAAATAAATATTAATGGATGGATGGCTTTTTTGGGGATGATTTCATCATATTTTATCATTAATACTGAAATTAATTATGAGAATTAATTACCGATAATGTTCCTTTAATTTTCTTTATTACAAAACAGAGTTTTCAAGATATTGATTATGGAGTGGGGAAGGTTAGAATTTTCAAAATGCTGGTTAGTTGTCCGCTAGAATTCTTCTCCATAATATTGATCTTGATATGATCTTCAATTCCACTTTATTCGTTGACAATAAATATGCAAATAATTATAATGACTAACTCGTCCATCTGTGACCAATTGATAAATAGGAATTGGAGATTGGAAATTTCATAACCTAATTTATTCTTACAGATGTCCTGGGAACTGTTGATTACATCGATCGAAGTGATGGAACAATAATTTTTCGGACATGTCCTCGAGAAAGGGATCAGGTTGTTCTACAACTTGGTACATGTGATCCAACACGCGCTTTGAAAGTTGCGCGTTTGGTAGAAGAAGATGTCGCTGCTATTGATATAAATATGGGATGTCCCAAAAAGTTTTCACTCGATGGCGGGATGGGCGCCGCACTTTTGAATAATGTTGAAAAGGCAAAAGAAATATTAAAAACGTTGGTCGATAGTGTAAACATTCCGATAACATGTAAAATTCGTGTATTCAATGATCTGCAGAAAACAATTGATCTCTGTCAGGTAAATTAGTTTGTCATTATTGATCTACCATTGTCTGAGACATGATATTTTATTGTGAAGTATTACTTTAAAGTTTTGTTATATGTTATGAAAAAATAGGAACTACAATCGACAGGTATATCAGCAATTGCTGTACATGGCCGTACAGTAAATGAAAGACCACAACATCCAAATCGTGCTGAAACAATTCGTGTGATTGCTGAACAATTGAAAATACCAGTAATAGCAAACGGTGGATCGAGAGATATTGAAAAATATTCTGATATAGTGAAATTTAAAAAAGAAACTGGATGTACGAGTGTCATGCTCGCACGATGTGCTCAATGGAACTGTTCAATATTTCGAAAAAATGGTTTATTGCCAATGGATGATGTGTTAAAGTCATATTTGAAATACGCAATTGATTATGACAATTCACCATCAAATACAAAATATTGCGTACAGAATATAATTCGCGAATTACAAGAGACACCTTTAGGAAAGAAGTTTCTGAGCTCACAAACTCTAGAACAAATTTGGTAAGTAATTCATTGTCAAAATCAATTGTATCCATCAGAATCGCTGCGTTTATTTTACGGCACTCATTCTTTACGTAACAATTTTTAGAATTATCAATTTTCTATCACGTTAAATAGAATAAGTAAATTAGTGTTCAATTATCGTTGCATTGATGCAATAGCTTGAAGAATTTCTTACTGTTCTAGCGAAGTATGGGACATGGATGAATATTGTCGAATTAAATCACGAGAATATTCTGAAAAGGGCCTTCAGGGTCGATTCCAAGTCGCACCAGCATCAAGACTTGATGATGAAACTTCTAAGAATCCACTCAAACGTAAATACGAAGATGATGATGATGGAGGTATGACAGTTATGCGCTGTGCATTTCTCAGAGGTCTCTATGGTTCTGATACTGATTTACCAAAAACTCAATTATTGAAGTGGTTACGTGACAGCGGAAAATTCGAAACTAAGCCAATGTATCACACTTGGTATGAAGATAAACTCTTCCGATCTATTCTAACTCTGGATGGTAAAAAATATAGTTCAACATACTGGTGAGAATCTTTTAAAACAATTCATCATAAGATAGACAATAATTTCGTTGAGGCAATATCAACAGAAATACCGCGAATTAATTCTCTACTGTTATTACAAATTGGTAGAATCAATCACATCATAATGTGATATTCCTTCTTCAAACTTCTCGTCATAAAATAAATCAATTTTGCCAATAACAAATCGAACTCGAACATTCTCCCACTGTTCTGATTGTAACAAATCATCTTAGAATTTAATCTTTCTTTTCAATCAATCTGAAAACCACAAAACAATAATCACAGCAGTCGTTTTATCAGTGTCTATTTTTATGACTGCAAAAAGAGTTTGATGACGAAAAGTTTCGATTGCTATCTCCTCAATTGAAATTTTACTTCATTTCTCTTATCCTGAATGTTCTCATGTTTATTCTCACTTTTACAGGGAAAAAAATAAAAAAAGGGCAGAGCAAGGAGCTGCGCTAGTTTGTTTATGTGCCCTTGGTGTAGTTGATGAAGAAACATTAACAAAACGTGGCTGTTTACTTGGATAATTTTATTGATGATATTTTTCATAGACTTATTGTTATTCAGATTGGAAGGAGAGAATAAAATTCACATGAATATATTTCAGGTTACAATAGAAATTCATATATATTTTTTCTTCTATCATCTTTTTATCAACTGTACACATCACTAAAGTTGAATTTGTTATCGAATATCTATCTCGTGAATCATCTAAAGTGATCGATGAACATGGAAAAAAAAAGATTATTATTTATCAGGACTATATAGTAATATTTGTACATTATCAACTGGTCAACACACCAATGGACGATGCGCTAATTTTGACAGCACTTTTGATAGATCTCCGATCTCTGTTATCATTTCTGATATCCAAATGATAACAAAAATCCAAATGACAGATACGCAAGACTCAAATCATTGGACTCTCTGTGATGTAGTGGATATCACACGGGAATTATTTTAGTGTTTGATCAAACGAGTTATCATCGGTATAGAAAATTCAATTTTTCTATAATGAACAAACGTAAAAATAAAGATCAACGTAAAATAAGTTATTTTGAAGAGTTCGATGAGTTACATCAAAGTACAAGTGAACATGAAGATGACGATGACAAAATGTACGTTCAATAGTGATAAACATGTGGAAATATTTTTTCATTTGGAATTATTCATCCCCATAAAATGGAATAATAAAAATAATATACACCAAATGGATTAGTGCTAATTAGAAATATTAGACTCCATTTTGGAAATTGTAATTTACAGATTTTCTAATCGAAAAGAAAAAGGAGTTTACTACACAAACGTTTTCATTTCGATTAGAAAGAACATTTTTAATGATAATAATACAAAAGTATCAATTTAAAGAATGTTATTATGTGAAGTGATGAAAGTTAAAAGGAAAAAAAAAACGAGTTTAGTTGAGATAGTTGAAGTATACAGGGTCGTGTTATCTTCATTTTAGAAGTATTCGTTGAGTATTTGTTATGATAGAGGCCACATAATTATCCAAACAAGATAAATTGATTGAGTACCTCACAAACTTTTATTTATAATTATAATTCAATGTTCAAGATAATTTCATATCCCATTTTAGCCAATGTAAACATTACTGGCTTTTTGAAGAAAATCTAACAAACTATAATAATTATAGAATATAAAACAGAAAAATTAACTTTTGCAACAGACAATATTTTGACAAAAAAAGTCCCTGGATTAATTATTAATACCCAACGAAAATCAATCGATCAAATGCTCACTTCGTTTATCTTTTAAACTAATGAAAAATGAAATGAAAAAAAAAAAAATAATAAAAAGAATATTGCGGAATTCGCATCGACAGTTCACTGAACGCTTCTTATCTTCCATCAAAGCTTCAACTACAAGAAAATGTTATATTATAACCTCATAAATTACACATCAATACTTTTAGAAAAATTAGAAAAATGAGAAACTTTTAATTGAAAAATTTCCATAATCATAACCCTAATTGTATTGAGATAAATATGATAACAAATGATATGATTTTAGTGAAGAAGAAGAAGTTTACAATTGGGATCTTTTTCGATCATTTCCAACCAAAACTAAAACTGGATCATCTGCAAGTTATAAATTTTACGAACGTGCTCTTCAATTCATTAAATGTCTCACATATTTACTGCTGTTTGTATTAGTCCTTGGTGGTGGTGTGCTCACTAAAATCACAATCCTTTTTATGACATCGCAAATAGGACGTAAAGAGCCATTATCCTATTGTGATTACAATGAACCAGGTGAGGATAATGAACTGTATTGATATCTGATAACAGCAATCACATCATTATTTATATAATCAAAATCATAACATAAATATTTTTTGTTTGCAGAAGGAAGATCAGGAGTACGAAAATTATCAGCAATTGTTAATGAAGAAGGTCGTCTTACTTGGTATTGGTGTATCCTGTTTGCTTTTTGTATTCCTGAATTAATTTCATTCATCAATTCAATTCATCATCTTTTATTTAAAAAGAAAAAATATCCACCTATTTTTGACATATTTTTTGTCTGCTTTCTTGATGGAATCCATGTTGTATCACTTTGTATATTATTTCTTGTTGTTATTCCGGAATACAATTCAATTGAAGCTGTTACAATCGCAGGCTCTGTGTGCTTCATACCAACATTGCTTGGTGAGTAATCAGAACAGAAAATTAATGAAGAAATGATCATCAATATTTGTCAAAACACCAAAGAGACAATTTCAAAAGATTGATCTCTTTCTTAGACATTTTCATTCTCAATATTATTGGAGATAGGACAATTGATAGTATTTAAAATTTTTTTCACTACTTGAATACAATTACGGAATTATTTGCATGAATTTCACTTGCCCTCTGTTAATTCAAAAAATTCATTAGCTCATTTGATTAATTATCCTTCATAAAAGGATGAAGAAGTTATTCCAGATCAAATTAATAATCTTTTGTTCATCAATTAGAAGAATAATACAATCCAGTTCTGAGGATACATTTGAAATAATAAATTTTTCAATCAAACAAGAATCGACTTTTCAAAATATTCATTATGGTGTTTCTCAATATAAATTTAGTATTATTATGCTTTGATGATTATTGATTTTATGAATATTCACACAGGTCTTTTTTCGAGAAATAAACAACCAGGATCATCATTCAAGTTTCTTCTCATGATCATTGGTGACATAATTGTGTTGATGCTTCAAATTGGGATCATTCTGGCATTCTCAGTATTGAGCACTAATGTCAGTAGTGTAACACGGTGGATATTGCCAATTGCATTGATATTATCTTCATGTCGATGGTGGCCCAATTATGTTTCTTCAAGTAGTAAAATTGGTAATTAACAGCAGGAATTAATGAGAGATGTCAGTAAAATTTACTGTAGGATTGCATTTCATATTCTGAGAATAAGAAATGACATTATCATTTATTTGACAACTAGTCAAATAATTTCCTTTTTGATTAAAGAACCCACTTTGAATTGAACTGTAGAAATAAAGTTAATTTATCATTAAAAGTATTCAGATATTGTTAGAACCATTGAATTACACAGAATATAAATTGATAAAAACTTTCTTGTCCACAGGTTTCATTCAATTCTTGTGGCGTCTAAAAGAGAGATTAGAATCATCACGTGGAATCGTTCAAGGAATAACTGCATTGTGGCGAATGTTGATATTTTTCGTGATTTCAATTGCCATTGTTAATTGGCAAGGAATAGTCGTTGATAAATATTTCCAAAGTTTCCCTGGAAAAAATTCATACAATGTGACATTGTATGAAATGATCGATGGACCAAATGCAGCTACTAATTACAAACCAATTGGAAACATCAATGCAAATTCAGTATCACTTTTCATCATTCTATCAATAAATGCAACTGCATCTTTTTTATCATACGCAGCAAGTAAGATAACATGTTAGACATCTACATAATTATTATACGGATTGCCTATATAACATGAAACCTTATTTATGTTTTCTTTTATATTTCTTGAAATTTTCAGGTAAATTCTCCAGTCAGACGTTGATGCAACGTCTCGGTTTTGCTTTACCAAGTATTCTAACAATACCAACAACTATTGCTGTTATTTTTGCCTTGAGCATATTACGATGGAAAAATGTTTGTGCATTGCACGATTTCATTCCGGATTATGCTTCGTTTAATTCACCAAAAAACTTTGATAATATTGGTGGAGTACTGACAGAATGGCAATATTGGATCTGGATATTTCAATTATTATCACAAGTATGGACAACAATGCATATATGGAAGTCATATTGTGAACGATTGGCAACTGCTGATCGAATTTTTGCTGTTGCTTCATATGATTCTCTCATTGTTGATCAAGCACTTGTATTAAACAAACGAAGAGATGATCAATCAGACGATACACAATACATAGAGGTATATTCTATGATCGATCAATAATATCCTTGAGTTTTATTTGAATAGTAAAATGAGATCAACTTAACCTCCAAGAAACAAATGTTATCATATGAAAATCATAAAAGTGTTCATAGCAAGTTTTTTTTTGGCAATAACATTGGACTGTTATAAAGATGGAGAAAGATTCGAATTCGATAATAGAATGGAATGATTTTTTTTCTGATCAATGAAAAACCAACCATTTATAATAAATGTTTTTAACAATGAAATGATAAGCAGCATAGACTCTAAGCAAAAAATTCAAATATTCCTAATGAAATCGAATTGTAAAGAAGAATTGATGTTTGCAAATCTATAAAAAATTGTCTTTGGGGTTATAATGGTGATGGTAATATTAATACTAGTAATATACGTCTCTGAAAAAAGATTGAATCGTTTATTATGAAATCAGTGTTACCATTTTTCTTCTCAACAGTATAACAGCGGTGAAGAATATTTTATATGAAAGGAAAATATGGAAAGATGAAATAAAATAAGTATGAGCAATAATTGATATCTCTTACAGGAGTTCCAGTCTGATCAGGAGCCAAAAAATTCTGAAAATATCACAGACAATACATCAAATACAATTAGACCCAGTGATCGAGTAACAAAAGTTTATGCATGCGCTACAATGTGGCATGAATTAGATGAAGAGATGTCGCTTTTCATGAACAGCATTTTGAGATTGGATCTTTGTCAAGGAGCAATGAGATATACACAGGAAAATTACGATATCCAAATCAATGATTACTTTGAACTTGAAAGTGAGTATTCAATATTTTATTTATCAATATCAATTATTGAAAGTAAACAGGACTTTAATATCATCCAACTATTGATTGGCAGTTGGCTGATGTTGCTTTATTATTAATTATCAACATATAAAACTTAATGACCTTTAAGAACTGTATTCTTCCCTAAGAAATCTTTTTTTCTACATATTATTCATTATAGATCCAATAAAGATTTTCAAGAATACACAAATGACAATAATTTTACAGATAACTTTCATATTGGCAAAACTCAACAACTTTTTAATCTTTATAACACAAATTTTGATGTTAATCCTAATGAAAATTTTATTATCTTTTGCGATATTGAAAGTTGTGATTCATATTTTAATCATTTGTAATGCAATGACTCATGGGGTTGACAACATGAACTAATTGATAAAAATGGGTGACTTATATAAGTACGACTGTGATTCATAATTGAAATACTTCTTGTGTATATTCTGGGCAAAAATTAATCTGGTCTGATTGAATCATATCAAATCCATTTATATCTAATCAGATTTACTCAAATCGACATGAAATTCAGTACGTACTGAAAAGGAACATTATCGACTTTATTTTACATCACTCATGTCATCCTAAATGATTACGAAATTATTCAACCGATTGCAGAATAAATTAGCTATTTTTGTGTAATGAAATTGTGGATAGTAGAGTAACCCTATGCTCCACTTTGATTCAATGTGGGCACTTTGCTACATAATTTCAACTGCCAACTAGTGGAAATAGTCAATATTTGTCTAAACAAAATAGCGCAATTGTCAATAATGAACTCTTCAATACTGTAAAAGTTAGTTTCAATTTTAATTAGAAATGTCATGTCAATAAGAAGAAGTTTTTCGAAAGAAAGTAATTTCTAGAAATAGTCCAATGTCCTGGATCAGTCCAATGATGCTCTGCATCAATAGTGATATGAAGTAGTCATAATTGAATATCATGAACGTTTTTAATAGAGTAGTTTTTAAATAAAAGATTTTATACGATCAGAGGATTTTATATGATAAGTGAAGAGATTGCATGTGAAGCTTGAATAAATTTTCATATGAATTGATTATTCTATTTTTGGTTTTTTATAGCTCACATATTCTTCGATGATGCATTTCAATGTATGCATAACTGTGATGGTGCTTGTGTTCATGATGAGGATGAGACACACGTGAATGATTATGTTAAATCATTGATTGAAACGATAAAAACATGTGTGGAACGAATGGGAATTTTAGCAGTACCACCAACAAAGTATCCAGCACCTTATGGTGGCAGACTTGAATGGCTATTGCCTGGAAAAACTCGGCTTATTGTTCATTTGAAGGATAAAAATAAAATACGTCACAGAAAACGATGGAGTCAAGTATGAATATTTTTATTTAAATATTTTATTTCTATTCACTAAAAATGTTTGGTATCATCAGAGAAAACATTCTCACAAAGAGAAACATAAATTTATTTGATTTCTAAGACTTGGATGTTTATTCAGAATCACAAATGATTGATGAGCGATTAATTCTGACTTTTCTGTGCTGTGAGCTACAGAAAAAAATTGTGCTGAAAATATACTTTTGCAATTTGAAAAAAATGATAAATATCCAGTAACAAAATTTAGATTCTAGTCCTGCAACTGATTTCACAGTTTTAATATTTCATTCTTTTCACTGTGAAGAGTTTGCCTCAGACTTATTAGTTTTGGATACAGAATATCAATATTCACAATTTCAAATGGAAACTTTCACCTAGCACGATAATTCAACGTCATTTTAATAAACATACACATTTGTGAAAGTGTCTAATATAATTTTTATGTTTTAGGTAATGTATATGTATTATCTTCTTGGATATCGTCTGATAGGCCAACAAATTCATATAAGTCGAAAAGCAGCAATTGCTGAAAATACATACATCCTTACATTGGATGGTGACATTGATTTTACACCAACAGCAGTGAAAGTTTTGTTACATTTAATGAAAAGAGACAAAGAATTGGGTGCTGCATGTGGCCGTATTCATCCAATTGGTTCTGGACCAATGGTGTGGTTTCAAAAATTTGAATATGCAATTGGCCATTGGTTACAAAAACCAACTGAACATACAATTGGTAGTGTTCTCTGCAGTCCTGGTTGTTTTTCATTGTTTCGTGCTAAAGCACTTATGGAAGATAATGTGATGCGAAAATATGCAACACGTTCATCTGATGCACGACATTATATTCAATATGATCAGGGTGAGGATCGATGGCTGTGTACATTAATTTTACAATCAGGATATCGTGTTGAATATTCAGCAGCAAGTGATTCTTATACACACGCGCCTGAGACATTCAATGAATTTTACAATCAACGTCGACGATGGATTCCATCAACAATTGCTAATATATTTGATTTACTAAGCACGTCGAAGGAAACAAGAAAAGTTAATGAAAATATATCTTGGTTGTACATAGCTTACCAATGGGCTTTGATGGGTGAGATCTGTTTTTGATTTTTTATCCAAATTCTACCATTTAATTTTACCATTCGCGCTTGCAACTTCAAGAATTTTTCACTAATTTTAAATCGTTCAGACAGAAAAAGAGAGTTTTATAAATGTAACTATCATAATTTGGTAACCAAAAGTATGAATGAAGTTGGAATGACATCAATCAACGATTCAAAAGATTGTCTTCTAGTCTCCACTTCTATTATTCCAACTCGCGATTCATTGAGAAAGAATTTAGCCGCATTTATCTTCTTATACCTCATGGAATAAATATTTGTCATTCATTCCAATCGATACAACGAACTATAAACACAAATAATGAGTTTTGCAAGCGAGATTGTTGCAATTTTATAATTAATTCCATGTGATTCTTACAATTTTAGGTAGCACAATTCTTGGTCCTGGAACAATATTTCTCATGTTGATTGGTGCACTTGTTGCGGCATTTCGAATTGGAAATTGGACGAGTTTATACTTCAATATCTTTCCAATAGCAATATTTATAATTGTATGTTTCTCATGCAAAGCGCGAATACAATTAATTGTGGCTGCTATTGTTTCTGCATTTTATGGATTAGTAATGATTGTCGTTCTTGTTGGAATAATGATACAAATTACTGAAGATGGATGGGTCGCACCTAGTACCATTTTATTTTGTGTCGTTGCATTTCAAATAATAATTACTGGTTTACTTCATCCACAAGAATGGTCATGTCTTCTATGTGGTGTTATTTATTATGTAACTGTACCATCTATGTACATGTTATTGATAATTTATTCAATTTTTAATGTTCATGATGTAACATGGGGAACAAGAGAATCAAGAATTCCATTCACACAAAGAATTGGATTTGAAGTTGATGAAGATGAAACAGCAACAACAGCAAACAAAACTGGAATTAATAGCACTAAAGGATCCATCGATTTTTCTTTGGCTGGATTATTTCGATGTATATTGTGCACACAAAATTTACCATCTGACGAATTAACAAAGTTGGAAACAATTGCACAATCGTTAAATCATATTTCTTCACGTTTGGATACACTGGAAAAAAATATTGACGTCAATGAAAGTCATTCTACTACTGAATATAAGGATGAAGAATCAGTAGCACCATCATCAAAATTGAATACTGATGAAGAATACAATAAAGAAACTGATGACAATTTAAATGTCAATTCAGATACATCATCAGTTTCAAATAATGGCGAATCAAATGAACAACCCTCTGGTAATTTCCTCGTAGATCCACATTGGATTCACGATCCAGACATTCGTAGAGGTAGAACCGAATTTCTATCTCGTTATGAAGAGGATTTTTGGAAAAATTTAATTAAAAAATATCTTTATCCACTTGATGAAGACAAAAGAAAGTTGGAAAAAATGGAAGAAGCATTGAAAAAATTACGTAATGAAAATATATTTAAATTTTTCATGTTGAATGCATTATTTGTACTTACAGTTTTGTTAATGCAATTGAATAAAAAAACGTTACATTTTGAATGGCCACTTGGTGCTACATTCAATATTACATATAATCGAAATGACAGATCGGTAGGTGTTCATTTTCTTTCTATTGCGAGGTATTTAGTGTAACTTCAAATTATTTTGGCGATAAAGATAAATCACTGATTGTTCATTTTGTTTTAGGTACACATCGACAAAAATTATTTGGAACTGGAACCAATTGGTTGCCTCTTTATTACAGGATTTTTAGCCATTCTTTGCATTCAATTTGTAGCAATGCTCTTTCATAGATACAACACTTTTCTTCATTTATTGTCGAATACACCTCTAAAATTCAACTGCTGGACTAAAGTTCGTATGAATTATAATAACAATATTATTTTAGTGATGTGATGAATGAAAATTTAAACTTTTGTGTCCATTATGGTTAACAGTTGTTTGTTAATTAATTCTTTCTTAATGTCTTCATCAATGTTTGATATTTTCCATCTGAGACTTTTCTTCACGCACTAATAAGTCGATGAATCAAGACATCATTTTTTGTTTATATATATAAGTAGTTTATTAATTTTATATTAATGATAAACTATTGATATGACAATCAACAATAGTTTCTGTTTTTAAATAATTTCAATTTTTTGATTTTGTAATGCATAGAAAGCAAATACTTAAGAATAAGAAAATTGATATATTCAGATGCAGTCAACTTTTTTAAATGTATTTTCAGCCAGAAGACATATCTGAAGATGAATTATTAGAGAAACATACGAAAGATATACTCGATGGTTTACAACGACTTGCAGAAGAAAATGGAATTCCAGATTCAAAACATGGTCGATTAAGTACAATTGGATCACCAAAGAAACGAAATACAGTTCATGAATTAATTGAAAATCATGACAAACGAACGCGAGCACCGACCAATTTCGATGCAGTATTTCGTCGAAATCTGACAAAAAGTTCAGGTGAATAATTTTAAATGCAAGAAAATAGAAAATGAGCCATATACATTTCACTTATTCAATGATTTTATTCTATACGATTTTTATTTATTAATTCACATTGTTATATTTAGCTAATCCGCGATTGACTTCAACTGGAATATCTGAAAATATGCTCGCCGCACTTCATCGTCGACGAACAATTGTCGCACAACAAAGAGACACAAAGTTACAAAATAATGATGCAACAACTAATCCACAATATAATTATAATATTATTAATAATAGAGGTTTTATCAATGAAGAAAATAATGATGTTGAAAATGGTACGATACCACATCGTCGCAGTCAAGTTAAATTCAGTGATTAAATTATTCCCTTTCATTCATTTTATTGGAAACTATAAGGTTAACAGTCTGAGAACTATTTTTGGGATGATAATGATAAAGTTAGATCTGACAACGGAGGTATTAAGGTTCAACAATATGTGATATCATTTTTGTCTAGAAGCACAGCAATATGTTCTAATATATAGAACTTGATATCAGCCAACTGAAACTTACTACTGCTTGATAGAAGAGAATCAATTCCAAAAATCGCTCTCCAAATTAGCATTAATAAATGAAACATTAATTCCAAAGCATTATTATAAATATTAGTTCTATTTAAACTGTGCATCCTTTCATAAATTTTCTTATTTCACATCATAATCACTCAAATTCAAATTTAATTATCTGTTATCACATTTACCATTATTTGAACAACCATAATGTGAATTCATATAGTTCTTTGAAAGAAATGATCAGTTATAAACCCAGTGAATTGTATCAACAGTATTAACATCACATATAATCACCACTACAGATTTGTTGAAGATTGTGATTTTAAAACATTTGTTATGTGTAACAATATCAGGCTGAATTGTACAACCAGATTCTGAAACTTTGCATTATTATATTCATTGCAATAATTGTAACTAAACATATTTTTCATTTTTTGCTGGATTAAACAGATTGTGGTCGAGATCTTTGTATCAACTCAAAATCTTTGATAAAAGTGCAATCATTTGAGAATATTTGACAATAAACCATTTATTGAATAATTGATTAGCCATTACAATAATTCCTCATAATCATTACACTAACGCGTCTGTCATCCGTGAACGTTTCTTCTTGAAACATAAAATAAATTTATATATAATAACTCTTAATGTTGTTAATTGAAATTTTACGAAACGCCACGCAAACAGATTTGAGTTGTATACAAACGATTCCAACTAATTCGATTCTATATAATTACATACATGGTTGATTATGAATTACATTACACTTGGGGAGCTATTCATCTAGATACGACTATTTGAAGTAATACATACGTAACCGAAAGTATTTCACTCAGTTTGAAAGTATTTAGATAAATTTATGGTGAATATTCGAGGAGCAATATATCCACCAAAACCATTTCTACCTTTGAAGGATATTCCAATACCGCCAAGAGGAAATGTTGCCATGGATTCAACGGGTAATGTTTCAATAAGAGGAATTGTTGTCTGACCAGCATCTTCAAATAAATCTGTATGTCTGAATTCGATGTATTTATTAGTTTCTGTATCGTGTTTGAATGCAGAACCTCTGATGGGATCGTCAGAATCCCCCATGTCAATTTCAACCCTAAAAATAATATATTGTTTTTTTTTCAAGGGGAAAAAATAATGACACGCAATATACCATGATTTATTTTACCTATTTCGTTTATAGTCTTTTAATTTCGGAGCACCATTTTCATTAGGCCCAATCCATCTTCCACTATTTATGTCCAATTCACCTGTATTTATATTGAACGGTGTTGCATGCACTCGCAACTGAAAACCTGATGGATGTTTAGCACGGACGAATTTAACTCCTATAAAAGAATTGAAACAGTTGGGAGTGTATTTTATCAAAAATTTTGACGCTATCCACAATCAATGATGGGATAACTATTCAGTAAAACGAAAAATCTCAATGAAATATCAGGAATTTTTTCGTTTACTCGAATAAATATTTAGTTTTAGCTGTAAATAACTGGTCGTATTGAAATTGAAATGAATT
>JAPYZH010000656.1:0-25707 GCA_030523085.1 Meteorus colon | reverse complement strand
CAATTAATAGATAATTTAAGTTCATAACATCAATTTAAATATTCATCTATATTAACCTCAAATTTCAAAACTTAATATTTATTAATATCGTCACTACGGAAATTTGGTAAATAGTTACTATCAGAATACGAATCGTAATCATAGCGATACAGTCTTACAATATCAAGATCCGTTTGGATCGTGATAATAGCGATCCAGTGGATTGAGTATATACGCATAAGAAGTATAGTCACGCCTGGATCGTGATAATCACGATACTGTTCAGTCATAATATCGATATTTTTTTTTCCGTGTACCACGAAAATGATATTCTATCTAGAGGACACTTAATTTTTCCTTTTTCAATTATTCAACCAATCTAGCGATACAAAATAGGTAGATACAATTCTTCAATCGAGTTTCATCAGTACTTTCATGAAGTACGTTGCCATGAAAAAAGGGTATTTCGAATCTGAAGCCATTTGTCCTTCTGTATGAGAAACTGCTGAATCTGCAACAGATTAGTCCGAATTGTGAGGCATCCATTCAGTAACGATCGGGAATCTCTTGCAAAAAAATATGATTGGGCATGTACTTGACATTGACATACAGAATGTGGTCATTGAATGCGGCTGGTAAAGCTTTAAGGAAATATTATATTCTTCATACTGTTTTACTTTTTTTTAACTATCAAAATCAGTGGAATAGTATATCCAACTTACACTGAACTCTTGAAAATAAACTACACACAGAATCACAGTCGTTCGAGCTGTCACATAATAAATTGAGCAAACAATACATTTCTAGAACAAAGCTGTGTATGACTGATGCTGTAGAGCATGAAATTACTCACGGATAAATCAGAAAATGTTTACATCAAATATCCACAATTTGGATATGACAGGCTGTCAGAGCTTGAAAAAATAAATTTTTTGTACTCGACAAAAACTGGTTGTGACATTATTTTTGCAATACCTATGTTACTATTCAAGCGTAGTCGGATGAGTCATAATTTGAATGAGTCCGGTCACTGATTCAAATGGTTTGGTCAAAAAAATTGGGAGTTGGTACAAAAAATGAAAAATCAGATGTCAAAACGTCTGTCACTTTGTCACATCTGAATTGAGAGTGTCAAATCATGCTCCTTGTTGAGTCCTCTTATTGGTCAGAATTGAAAGCTCTACGGAATTGATTAGATGCAGTCATGTCCTATGTCGTATATTGAGCATGCGATGTCCCCGGCGGAAGATCTAGTAGGTCTTCCTCAACAAGCAAATTTCCACGCCCAGTTATTGCAAACAATTATACCACCAATGATAATACGTCACCATATTGGAATTTTTTAGGTGTGAAATGTATTTCAGATATCTTTTATATTATGCTCAAAATTCATAACTATTCATCATTCAACCCGGTAATATTTGCGGGGCCAATAATGAGGGTGCTATACAAAATACGTTAAATCCTAATACATGGAATTCAGATAAATTCGTTGGTTATCCGCTTGTGGTACAAACCGTTGATACATATAGACAGCGGTCTCTAAGTCAGTGTTAACGTAAACCACAGTAATTCTTGTTTCCATCCCTTCTTCACACCCCGTCAGATAGTTATGAAAGGGTTTTAATGCGATTACATACATGAATTTGCACGGGGACACTTGTATGCTCTTAACCAAATGGACCATCTACGCCGGTGGTCGACGTATGAGAAATGTCTCCCCTTGTCCATATTCCTCATCCCCGATGCCATTGTGGAGTGAAAGCTAAAAAGAGGTGGTTACCAACGTGCTTGCGGAAAACCGGCCGCGTATTAGTTGTAGAATTTGACAGCTAAAGGGTAGTAAAATGGAAACCACCTCTTTATTATGCACATATTCATTTAATCATATCAGGAAATGCATTTATCAACTTATGGAAATTATTTTCCGTATTCAACTTGCACAATTTTCCCGAGTGGAGATCGAATATATTTCAGAAAATATCATTTTGTCTGAATACACGACAGTATAGTACATCGAATTTTTCTCTTCATTTCATCTGATCAAATTGAGGCCCAATATATATATTGAGCCTCCCATATATGGACTATAGACGTTTTCATGTTTTATTAATTTTGTCGAGGTCAAATATGCTTGAGAATCTTCGTAATCACTGAAACTGCCTTTCCAATTGAAATTAGTGCTAACGACTCTTCGATAGGATTCCATACTTCGTCCTCACCCACTTTCTATGAGGACCCGAATGTCATATCATTTTCAGCATTCTACGAATTTTACTGAACGTTCTATCTCATTCTCGTTTCAAAGTAGGCAAAAAAAAGCGACAATTTCTTGAGACTTCTACTGTGCGCCTCTTCTTACATCGAAAAATGTACTGATTCAAATCATATTGACGTTATGAAGTTAGCTCATGACGGTAAGCGAGGTCTATGACTGACGGCAATTTTGTGCTAACAGTTCTTTTTTCGTTTTGTTTTGATAGGAAAATATAAAATAATTAAGTTCTCAAGTCACAACTAAATCATTTTTCCTGAATCATTTCATGAATAGATTGAAGGATATAATTGAGTCCGAATAACAATAAGTCAAATTTGCCGACTGAATTCCACACTATTTCGATTCATCAAATTATCATATTGGAATTATATTATTTCATAATGTAGTCATCTGTATATTTGTAATACTCGCATCAGATCAGCTACATCTTACGAAAGCAGATAACATAAAACGTCATTGAGTCCCGTTTAAATCACTGTATAACCCCACATCGTGACAAAAGTTCAATGCTATAATCACATATTCTCGTAAACATAACGTGATTCCGAAATGAATTTTATGAATGAACATGACATTGACATCTTTACCACAATTCGAGATGAACATTCCTATTATTTCTCGTCGTAAACAATTCTATATGCAATTTGATGATTGATATGATGTGAATATGACGAATCATTTTTGTTTCCATCCAACTAATAAAGTAAATTATGCACAAACCATCACATCATATATTGAGATCATTATGAGAGACGATTGTTATTTTCAAGCAAATTTCATTACGAATGTGCACAGCTGCAGACTCGTTAAACACAATCACCAAAAAATAGGCAATCAATAGAGCTACCAAATTTGAATGCAAAGCGTACTTGCTATTATTCATTCCGAATCAATTTCATTCATTCCATCATTAACCAATGTGAATTACGAAAAAGCAATAACACCATAATTGTGATCGTGTGATTCTTTTCCGAATAAAACTCGATCAGGATGTGGAAAATCCTAAATGAATGAATTTTTTTATAGAACCGAAAGTAGGACATCAATAAGACATAACAATATTTTTAAATTGCTTTTCGGGCATTGTGATTATTTTCCTAGCATTGAAGTGATATGAATCAGCTCATTATTTTTCAACTCCTGCAACATCCGATTTCACTTCCACTTTTTCTACTCAATTTCACTATCGATTGTTCCATACTTTGTAACGTGTCTTGAGAAAAAATTATATCATGTGCAGTATGATCACAAATTTTTCATACAATTCATAAAAGTTGAACGCAGAGAATGAATAAATTGATGAAGAAAAAAAATTATGGGAAAAATGGTGAATAAATTTATTGTTTAGCATATAGTGGCTTTTCATATACACTTACGTTTATACCTGTGTGTATATTGGGCACATTCAACTATGTCTTAACACACCCTCGAGGCAAACGGATGAGAATAGTATGGCGTTGGCAGCATCCGCAGTACTCGAAAGCAAAGTAAAAACTCGTAAACATCGTCAACCCCCTTACTGCGACCACACACGAGACTCACTTGACATAAACCACTTTTGTCTCGGCGGTGAAACGCCGCCAAGCTCATGTAATTTTTCTCACTTTGCAAGTTGTACCATAAATTACAAAGAAGGCTTGTTCTACCACCACTATCCTCACATATCCCACTGCCCATTTCCTATACTTTACCCTACAACTTCACTCTATTTTGACTTTGGCATGTTCCGTTTTCCACATGACTTCATTCCACTAATTTACACATTTCCGCTCTTCTCTTATTTCTGTTGGAACTGAACTTAAATTATAGTTAATACGCAAATTCTGAATGGTACATGCAATCCTCATAGGATGAAATATGTAGAAAGTTATATGAAATGTGTTACGTTGATATGTCTGAACGAGACAAAACAAAAACGAATAAAACACAACAGGCAAGTGAATGACCGAATTTTCTATCACATTGCATTCAATCGCAATAGCAAAATCTCTTGCGACGAAAATCGGACGTCGGCTGAGAGAGCGATCCAATTTATCAATCCGCCAATTAATAGAGGCATCCGGCGCAAGTGCGAAAGGGTGAATTGTGAAGCTATATACGAGTGACGCGAAGTGAAGTACAGAGTGATGGCAAAAGGGATGAATACGGTATGAGAATCGATATATCCATTGCTAATTCACCGCAGGCAGTAGATCGGAATTTAAATACTTCACTCACCACCCTCCTCTTCAGACCCTCATATTGCTATAATACACTCATAGCGCTAGTAGCCCAAGAGTCAGTCAGCCCTCCACGAGTCAAAATATTTTTTTTGTATTTGTACATGCGAATATATTATGTTGTATTCAAGTGCATGCATGTGTATATATTCTCAGTGATTAGGAATGGAAGCCATGGCCGTATTTGTGAAACAAAATTTATCAATACCCATCTGAAGAAATAATTCTCACAAAATTGTATATTCATAAATTACAATTAAATTGCATATTTATGGACGTTCAATTTATTTATTCATTGAATATTGAATTAAAATACATACTACCAAACAGAAAAGATTACTGTAAGACTTTTTTTGCATATGTTCTAATTTTCGATTTTGAGTTATATGTTCTGTTTCGAATTGTACCTATTCTGTCATCAGACAATTCTTACATCAATCAGATATGTTCAGTACCACGATTACACACCAATGGAACGAATATGTTTGTCCTTACTCATTGAAAAATAGAAATTTTCAATGAACTTTTTCATGACAAAATTAATCATAATTCCTGGTACACTTTGAAATATGTCCAGTCATGGTTTCCAATAAACTTTCACAAAAATTTTATTTCCATAGTACATGGGTATCTTGTAAAAAAAGAAGAAGCGAGTATAGTATGCGCTACGATAATGGATGAGTTTCCAGGTCATGAGCCACGGTATCTCAGTCGATTCTGGCGCGCGCTCTACCCAACCCCTCATTCATCTTCACTTGCGCCCTCAGATAACTCTCAGGATTAGTCACAGAGCCTAATTATTCGACCGTCATGAACATTCACCCCTGTGTGCACGACCACCTTTCACCTCAAGTCCGCCCCGAATATCCTTCAACAGGCAAGAGTGTTAAATCATTCAGAAGGTTTCTCTTGCGCCTCCGCCTTAAATCGACCCTCAAAACGAAAAACATCACGAATCAGTAAGTTGACTTCATCCCTCACATATTCATATGGCAGAGTGTGCTTCAGGAGTGGCCGATGGACTTCTAACACAATAGATGCAGTTGACAAAGTACAAAGAATTTAGAGGGTGAAGCGATGACACAATTTCTTTTCTTCTCATACTGTCCTTCTGTATATAATCCTAAAATTTAAGCCAATTCCATCAAAGTGCATGAATACTTCATAACAACTGCCATCCCACCTTTCGAGAATGAATTCTTTATAGTTCATGGGTGGGCAAATATGTGCTCGGCAGGAAAAAAAATTCTCATTATAAACTGTAAATATATTTGAAAAATAAACGTTCGCATCACATTTCGAGAAGACGTATCAGAATACTGATGCAATAAAGTTTCTTCAAAGTGAATTGAATTTATCATGATATACCCGTTGACTTTGCTGCATGTACATGTAGACATACCATGGCACATTCGTATTCTCATTTTACTACGGTCCGGATATCTACATTGCACGAACAGCAGCTCTCTCTTCTATCTGCCTTGTTCCATCCCAAATGTGCACGTTACTGCTCTTCTGGCCTATCTCACCTAACCTGTGTAGGACCCCATCAAGAAGTTGGCAGCGCAACCGCTTTCATTAATAATGCTGTACAAACATTGCGCGACACTGTCACCGAAAGTCACTACAATATATATTTACTCCTCTATCCTCTAACTCGCCCGCTATTTCCGCGAAGACATCGTCTTATGTATACTGAACGGGATTAAAACACAAGCCGGAAGTCGTATATATATATCTATATATATGTATACTGGCGAGCTGAAATATCCTGTACACTGAAAACTTTGCCGGTGATGACTGTATCTGTACATTTCATTAGTTGACTTGGAGAAAATGTTCATTCATATCATACAGTTTCCATTGTAACAAAGCAACTTTAGGTGGATACGCGAGTATGTAATATTGTTAGACAATTTAACGCATAATGAGTCACTTTTCAAATGCTCTGTTGGGTAATTCAATTTGTATCTACACAAAAACGTTTTCCTGAGTTGTTATGTAGTGAAACAATAGTAAGAATGTAATTATCTATTCAGACAGAAGCAAAATTATTATTTGTTGAAGATAACGAAATTTGATTGACAAAGTCTTGTTGAATAATTTCAATATGTTGTTATAGTCCATTGGAAAAATTTTGAAGAAAATTTTGCGAGATATTAAAAGTATCGGAAAGTTTTTTCAGAACGGATATCGCAAAATGGATGTAAAGTCTACTACATGGTATAGTTTATTACAATATCATTGTAAAACGCTGAAATAACAAAACAATAAATTAACCCTTTCGCTACTACGGGCGACTATAGTCACTCTGCATAAAATACCACTGACGTACGACGGGCGACTACTGTCGCTCCGAAATGCATTTGAACATATGGCAGGCGACGTTCAGCGGTAGTGCGCGACGGGAAACTCGCTCGTAGCAATAGGGTTAATTTTCTGCTATAACCTGAAACCACATTGGTACTTTATATTTTCGTATCACAACGAAATAATCAAATCTCAGACGTATTCTGAATGCAATTCAGGCATCGAAAAACTATTGCAAAATCTGAAACGGTTGATATTTGATCATAAGAATATTTTTCAAAATATCGTTGGCATGAGGGAACAGATTCGATTCCAAATTCATCATCTCAAATTTGTTATGAACATAATATCAATTTCTTTGAGAGAAACTCTCATGTATCCTGTTTGTGTTAATCATTTCCCGACATTGTTACTCGCCCACATTCACAAAAATTTCATGTGATACAGCTTTGGGTATCGCACTGAATCCAATGTAATCACAATAATTTTTTTCCCAAATATTAAATTAATGTTGAAGCGATATCAATGAATTAACGTCGTCAGAAACGGTAATAACACTTAAACTCACAGTGAATATGAATGAGGAGCAGTAGTGACATAGTGAAATGTCAAGAAGAAAAGAATAACAAAACGATAAGTGCACTTTACTTTGTCGTTGTCCCTATTCACTCCTCCCACGATTTTTATCTTCGCAAAAGAGGGGATGGGCTGTCGCGACTCCACCCGCAAGGCAATAAGTAACAGTGAGGAGGTGGCGTGTCGGGGTGAGAGTAAAGATAGAAGGACAAAAAGAGGAAGCGGGAGGGCGCTGGAGTGGGGTCTGTGCTGTTGAGTCGATTTGTTTCCCCTTGGGCTTTCTACCAGCTGGGTGCGAACGATTCCGATCAATCGTTGCTGCCAAAGGGGCTACATTGTACATGGTGTTGCATACATATATAGTAGGCCAAAGGGTAAAGTATAGAAACGGCGGAGTATAGATATAATGATACACAGGAAATTAGGGGAGTGGTGAGTGAAACGGATACCGCGCCTGTCAAGTTGGCGAATGTAGAACAGAAGTAGAAGTTTATGTGCATATGGACATATATTTATATATATATAAACTGCGACAACAGACAAGGGATGGTATTGAGATAGCCATGGGAAAACTCCAGTACGAGTGCGAGAATGTGATGTTTTATCATCGTGCTTTTGTTGGCCTTCCCTCTGTATCTGTCTTTTGGTTTCCGTGGTGTTTATGAGTTGTCAATGACTATCCACCATGAAGTTGGCAATCGTTGCGGTAGGTCACGCTATGTTCAATTCGGCTACGATGACAGATGTCTTCCTCACTGACCTCAAGAAACGCGGCATCAAATTCTCATTACTTTCAAATTATCAATGAATAATGTTGATATTGCGATTGTTAATGAACGGCTTCTTTAACTTATTAATTGTCAGGATTCTTGCATTCAATAATTGGATGATAAGTTGCAAAGCTTGCGCGCTGTTTGATGAAAATCAATACCACGATGGCGATTTGTGATGGAACGATTCCGTCATTGATAAATAATGTCAATTGCGGCAATATGTAGTTTCACCTTGTGCAGTCCATAATATTTGACGAACGTTTGATTGATTAGTGTGACATTCTAAGGTAATTCCTGATACGAATGGGACTGGTTTCCAATTGAAATATATATCATCAATTTGCCGTTCCCATGATGTTGATTTGTACGCAAATCCCTATCAACCCCAATATGTGTTTCTGTTTGCTTGATGTATCACTAATTCGTTCTACGGTGACTCGTGGTGAGAAAAAAAAGTTATTTTTCAAGATGAGTTTTACACGCTTTGAGTAAAAGTATTTTCCTGAGAATATATTCTCTCGAAGCAGTTGTCGTTCCCAGATATTCAAACAATTTTCACAGCCATGAGATGAAAATGCGACTATACTATTTTCCACTCCTTACATTTATCGTACTAATTTTGATTAAGGCAACTCAATTTTTCATTTTCACTAATTGTACTATATTTTTTGCTCGTTTCTGTTACAGGTGAGTTTTATCCGTGACCAATAAAGACAACTATATCGCAACAACGGATTTGTCACGTCAGGGTAGCTATTCAGAAAATTTCATAAGTTCATTTTTCTAGACCAAATATATCTATAAAACTCCTGAGTAATCAATAGAGTTATTATTTTTTTGAACGTTACAAGCGTTGCTTCATCACATTCAAAATGTAAAATGAGTGAATTGGAGAAATATGTCGAGAACTGGATAGCACATTAATTTTCTCACTTGTGACTAGTTGGAAACACAAAAATTAGATTGTAATACCAATGTGATATGAAATATCAAGTTAATTCATACGTACATCTGTTCAACAAATTTGCTTCTCTGTTCTGGACAGTCAATTCAAAACCGTCCGCACAGTTTGGAAATAACTAAATTGTAACTGAATTCCAACTCTACACTTGCAAATATGTTCACAATATTTCGAGATGCTGCTGGCGGCTGTTGATTGTTTCGAAAATTACATAAATCTAAATGGTTTTATCGAGTTGGAAAAAGAATGAGATGCAGATAATCTCGTATCGTAGGTTTTACAGTTGAACCCGACAATGAATTCCGTAAAAAGTACTAACGGATTAATCTCTTGATTCGCGATGCAATGTTTGATTTTCCGTTAATGTAAACTGTTGCGGTATTTATTCAGTTTTCCATAGCGAGGAATTTTAACTTTCGGAAACGGGATGCATTCTTTGCATAAAACAAAGTTACGTTTTTCTATTTTATTTGACGACTATTTATCCGGTAGCTCCGTGTTTAGAATGAACAGCTTTGAAAGAGCATAGAAACTTCAGTATTTTCGGAACTCATCAAAATTGAATGCCACGAATATTTGCACATCGGGGTGATCAATATATGGATGATGTACCAGCTTCTCATGCTCCATGAATAGTCACAAGAAAAATCTCTGTTCTATCATGGACCAATGATGTTGGTTGTACTTACGAACCATAAAAATATCTTTCGAATTGAACTGTAAAAGAACGAACACCTTCAATTGAATTTACCATTTCAACACATTTTCCGATTAAGTAACTGGAAAGTGCTGTTGGTGATGGGTTGATTATTGGTGTAAATAGACATGACTCTGTAAATAAAAGTGAACTCAATTCAAATATGCGCGCATATTGAAAGTTGAACATTTCTCGAGCTATCTTGAGCATCCAAATTTTGACGTTCGTTTCAGACTTAATCCCTTAAAAAAAATATTCATACATATAAATTAATTTCGTTACCTTCTTTTCGCCAGTCAAGAGAAAATGTTATATCATTTATAATGTTGGCGCGCGCACGCGCCTAGTCTTCGGGCCTTGAAAAGCTACTTAAAACTTTTCAAGTGTCCCCTCAGTGACATTACGAGGCAATTATTTGCGTTTCTTTTCTGTCAGTTTTCCAACTCTTTCTCTCTGCTCGCCATCTCTCACTTGCTCTCTTGAGTGTCATTTCATATTTCTTAAACTCTCGTCCAACCATCTTATCAAACTAATTTTTTTTTGCCGAGCATTTTTAAATAGTTCTTATTCTCTACGTTTTTTACCACTTCGAAAGTCAGGAATTCACACACCCAAACTTCGACTTTCTCTTGCCTTTCGATATGTGCTTGTCTCTACCAGTGCCGCACGTTCATATGCACATATGATTTTATACATTCAGAATGTAGGCAAAGCTGAGTACTGAACACAGAAAGTTCGCAAGTCATTTCATATAGTAATTCTGCAGAATGGACCATGTTCAAACATAGTGATGGAATTGAACGTCTTTTCGAAGATGGCTCTGCATAAAATGGGGAAAAAATTGTTTCCAATTTAGTTTATCCCCTTTAGAAAACTTTTAAATTGATCCAAATATAGCAACTCAAACGAGCGATTCCACTCGACAAATATTTAGGTAGCAAAAAACGATTGAAGCAATATAGCCTCAGAATATATCTCAACTGGATGGATATTTTCAATTTTTCCTTCATATTAATATATGTATAGTCATAGTCTTCATTTGTATGTGACATCTGAGAATCGTCTACATATTGAATCATTTCTATACGCGTTAGAATGTATATGGGGAATGCTATGCGTCTGCATAGAAGTAAGAAGTGTCTACTATATTTCAGTCAAAAAATTATTCTGTCTCGTAACACGTTTCGAATCATATTATCTATATATGTATACATAATTGGGATAATTCATTTTGTTGAAGAAATTTTGCAACAGCCTTGACCTAATGATGAGTTAAAGCATTGAAATGATATATCACATTTATTTCCAGTGCGTTGTATAATCATTTATTCCATTCATTTTTGTAGACAAAACGCGGAGCATACAAAATCGCGCAGTACAAAAGAACTGTCAATAGAGAATCATTGTCTTCAATTTTGACGGTCTATCATGTTCACGGTCTGGTTCTATCCACAGAATTGATGTGGAATATTACACGGGAGAATAGCCGAAATTCGATTCGAATAATCGTATGCACGAAGTGAGAAATCGATGATGACCGCACATGAAATATTATACTGATCCAGTCTTATCGTCCTTCAATAACCATGAAATATAAATGGAAAATAACTTCTGGAACTTTTAATTTTCGATAAAGCGATATCACTTCACCTTACTGTACTTTGGTGTAACGCTATATATATCTATACACACTCGCACCGATCGTTGCGTTCTAACCTTTTTCATTATATGATAGTATGAGAATCGATATTGTTGCGTTTGTACTTTACGTTAAACAACTTGAACTTCGTAGAAGTCTTGGCACCAGTTTGTCTGCCTCTCCTGGCCACTTCCTCCATCGTAGAATTGTTGATGGTGTATGGCACTAACAACCGCTTTTCCCTTCACAAAATTGTATAAATGAATAACATATTAGAACAATATTTCATTGCATGCGGTGACTCACATGGAATCATTCTCATTAAAATAATCATGCATGACCAGTTAACCGAATTTGAAATCATCACATCTATTCGTTTTCAGATGGTCTTATGCATGTACATCATATGTGTGCAAACAAATAGATCCTTTTATGACATGATATGAAAGTATAGAGAGTGAAAGATGCGATATCCGATATACTATGTATCCAATACAAGTATTATCCATCTTCACGGCAGTATCGCTCAGTGTATACGATATCCCAGCGGCGCATTCATGGATATCGAGACACTCTTACAGATATATCGCGTTACGTCTCGTGGGAGCATAACCGATAGACGTTGGACGTATAATATATAAGTGTAGACAGCTCTTGTTGCGCGCATTATGAAAACATCGATGCACTTTGTCGTCATATAATATTTGTATATTTTACTACATCTCTATTTACATCAACACACCGATAGCATATTCATTTATTTTCATTCGATTTTATGCTCTTGCCGCTTTAGCGTTCTTCAACATTGCATTCACTTCGAATGAATTCGACTATAGAAGAATAGTATGAATTGATGGAGAAAAAAAATACAAAAACAAAAATAATATCAACCCACTGGCAATGGCATAAAATGTTGTATCGTTTCGTCGTGAATATTATTTTCTTGTTCATAAAAAAGAAATATGTACACCTATATCTTGAAGCTGCGACTACTAAAAAATTGGGATATACACGTCGTTCTTAGCTCGGTTATAAGTTATCCCTGGAAAAGTTTGTCGGTGGTATTATTAGGTATGGACGACAAAGACAACGACGAGTTTCGAGACTATAATTCACCCCTGACATGTCCGCAGCTTCTGCGGCGACCACCTAGGGATTAGAATTCAACTTTAGAGAGAGAGAGAGAGAGAGAGAGAGAGCGCGAAAGGGAGTAAGAGAAATGAGGGCGAAAGTAGCGGGATGCAGTATAATGCGACGGGATGAGCGAAATGCGTGTTTTTCTTGTGAACAAGTTTCATGACTTTCATAGCAAGCACTGGTTACATCATCACCCAAAACTGCAAGTGGGTAGTTGCTCTGTGAGACTGTTTAAATACCAAGTTTATCATTTGAAGTGGAACGTTGGAATACTCTTGGGACTATCGATTATATGTGATGGAATTGGATCGAAAAGTCATGGGCTTTTGATAATTCATTGAGATAACATTGAGATAACTTGCAAAATTTGAATCAGATATTTTTATTTCAGCGAAATTTCTGTATTCAAAATGAATATATAATGTCAACTCATGTATATTCGATCTCTATGAATATGTTTGCGAAGAATACTCATGCTCTCGTACTGCAAGTCGATTCATGCCAAAATTTTCTCTCATACACCATCTTAAATTTCTTCAGAAGGTAAAAGAACATGCTCAGTGAGTCGAATAATCATTCTGTGCGTTGAATGACGTGGTATCGGCAGTATTATCTCAGCACATCAAACATGGCATATGAGTGGTATTGATTACCTTAGTAGGAATTTGGGGTTGGAGTTGGGTTGTGGGAAACGTAAAGGGCACCATTCATGACCCAGACAGGATTTCGAGTAATGCCCTGGCTGCATCAACATGAGAAGAATAATCATAGATTATTAAAACGAAGACGTATCGTGAAACATTTTTGAATTTATAATTCGATGGATAAACTTCCTCCACAGCATGTTGATTGATGAATAGCAATGAAGATGGATATATTACACATTGATTATTTTTAAAACCTTTAGTGTGAAGGAAGTTTTGTGGTTCACCGTTTATCATCCTCTTCTTTTACACCCTCTTGTCCCAATACCCGAGCACCCTCTCTCATATTCTTTGAGTAACATATTCTCATAATTCCTATCATACTTTTGGGAATTAAACTTGGTGAGAAATTTCTTCTCTGAATCATCCGAAAAACTTCTTCATTGTTATATCAACATGACTCTTGTAATTTTGTCCAGGGATATAAAAAAATGATTAATGGCTTTCTTTCCTCCGTTGTGTGTCACGCATGCATGAGGAATTTCTTTCAGGGATTATATAGAGAATTCTAATGAATAATAAATGAAATGAAATTGTAGGTGAAGAAAACGGGAATGAGGAAAACAAACCCTTAAATAACGACCATTGGACGTTTTCCACGACTCTCAATTCCATTGGAATATCCATTAGTTACAGCACCACTGTTGACGAAGCATGGTATTTCCCTTGTGTACTACGTTTGGGTTTACCTTGTCTCGCCCCCTTTCAACCACCATTCTGCTTCAAACCCTCCTTCAACTCTTCTTCTCCTGTGTATGGTAACCGCCAATGTGCACTGTGGCGTCCCACGTGTATTATGCTGTACGACGTACGGCGACGTTGCTCGTATTTCCTCACTGTTTGTTTGCCGAAAGCCAATGCGAGAAATGCGCGGTGGATTGAGGAAAACAAGTACAAGCAATCGACATTGGTTATGTACAATCAGCCTATATATATATATATATATATATATATATATGAGACAACCTTAACCAATTGAATTTTGTGATGAAATCAAAGTCCATAGGATCGTCAGAATACAACGTGGAATCAATTTGACATGGTATAGAAATGGCAGTAGATGGCAGTAGATGGGATGGTTAAATTGCTTCTACTTCAAAGAAGATATCCCAACAACTGATAAATACTCGTCGCGAACAACCAAAGCTCCAGTGTGCGAGACAACAGGAGATATAGGATTAAGAGAAAAGCAAACGGTGAATGAAGTATATGCGGGGAAGAGAAGAGCGTGGGAGAGTTGTCTAAAAGAGTAGCCTCTCCCCTACAAAAGACGCTTGAAGTAATTATTTCCACTCCCCTGAGTTTTCACCAAAATTATGAAATCCCCCAAAGGAAACAGCACGCTCGTCCGCACCTTCATCCATTCCAATATAAGAGTATACGCCCGTGGACTTTGGAAATGAAAGTTGCTATGTGAACGAAAGAGAATATGTATTCAAATCAGAAAGGGGTTGATATATAACGTAGGCTTGCTATGGGCATATCTGGTTTGGAGAGATAGAGGAAGAAGGTTGCTATGAAAAGATGTGTTCAGTCAAAAGAGGAAATGAGACAAGCCACCGGTGGCTAGTTAGATGTGTGTCCTATCGGACGAAAATCCGGAGAGCGTTAATTTTCTAGTGGATGATCGCGCAACGGAAACACCCTAGAGCGCTCTGCTACAGAGCTATGATTGTGATGGGGTTACACATAAGGGTAGGACACCACGATATACAAGAGTAGGATGTTGTGGAATAAAAGGTAGGAGAGAGAAAGGGATGTAGAATGGTAGTTGGTAATGGGACAGGCCAAAATTATTGTTGATTAAAGGCATTGTCGGCTGCTGCTACATTCTGAAAGGTTACTACACGTCCGACATCACCTCACATATTCCAATTTGCCTCCCCACCCACCACCTCACGACCCATATGCAGTCGATGAAATTGCATTTAGTGGTTTTCTGTTGTGAATTAACTCGCTGGGGAGAATGGCGTTGGTAGTGTGTCTGCCTTGCTGAGTTGTTTTTTTTTCTCGAAACGCAGCCCCCTCGATGCGGGAATGTGTTACGATGTGGCATATATGGAGGTTGAAGGGTGGATGGGGTTCAACCAGCTCTGACAGACGTGCATGTGTCAGGGTACGAGAGGCCGTATGTCACGAAGGTAAAATTGGAGGAAACCAACGAGAGCGGTAGAGTAGCCTCGCGCACTGGCCGCCCCCTTGACAGCTTTCAATTTCACGGCTTGAGCGTGCACTTTCCCCAATGCATGGTGGTGCTAACTCTCGGTTATCATTACTGATGGTCATCATGATGTACTCGATGTTTTATAGGAACATATATATATGCCATAGTAACCGACGTATACGCATGGTGATTGCTGGCAGATACGTAAACTTGTTCATTAAATATCTGAATTCATGGCGTGCTCAAGAGCGAGTTATACTCCCTTGTTTAGTATAGAGTCAAAGCATCATTCCATTCCATGGCTTTGTCACGATTTCCGTGTGAAGAGGGATGTGTTAAGTGACTTGGTGCTCGATTTCAAAGTCAATTTAAAATTCACAATTCATCATTCATCTATTTTTCAGCGGTGCCTAATCGGATATGCAACATGAGAATGGTGTTGTAGTGTGTTGAACTGCGTAAACATATGAGTGTCGTCGAGAAATCATCACGAATACAGTATGTGTGACGCAATCAATATGTTCATATATGGTTTCTACAATCACTAGCGCAATACTTTACTCGGTTGACGCGCGCATAAATCGTTTTAATGGTGTGATTCTTCAGTTCAGCATCCATGTGTACATGGAGTTGTCGGTGATATTAGTCGGTGGACGTCAGTACACATAATGAAACTATATGTATTTCTACACATGTGTAAATGAAACATAGACGCTGAAAAAAATTCATACATACACATATAGCTATAGTATCCTATTTATGAGGTACATATTTTTCTTTAGACATTTTTCAACTTGCAACATAAGTTGCAAGTGACATGTTTTCAAGAGTTTCAACAGAGACTGTGACTGAAATAAAACACGGATTTGTATTGGACTGAATATGCTATTGATTAGATATAACCATAAGCACAGCGTTCCCCTCAGACACGATATTGAAGGAGGAACAAACTTCCTTATTATGGATCATTGACTTCCATATCAAAGACTCAGACAAGTATAGTGGATCAATGAGGAAGAAATCATATTGCAGTGAGTATAAGATGCATATATGTGGAGAAATAGCGAGGATTGTATTCACTATGCAGACACTAGGGAGTAAGATGCAAGTGAGTTATGCAAGAGCTTGGATCTTATGAAGCCACAGCCAGTCCTCCCTTTCTGCACAATTCGTGCCTTCAAGGCGGTATGCTATAATCGCAGCGGGGGTGGCAAATGTCGGGGACAAGATGTCTGTATATCTCTGTAACGACGTCGTTATACTACATATAGTGAGCGTTACAAGCGAGGGCTGATGCAGCTTTACTTAGGAGCACGAAAGGGGAGGAGTGTGGATGGTTTAAAAAAAAACTGACAAGCATCTGGCAGATTAAAGCGGCCGTATCTACTTGATACACTTTGTGGACGTCACAATGTTCAAAAAAAATTGAACAACATATCTTTAATTTTCATTTTATATCTAAGTCTGCCATTTTACTCCATCACAGATTTGAGTCCAGTTCATCTATCTGAAACGGGATTGTCCATATAAAATAATTTAATTTATTCTCTTTTTCCTCCTCAAGACTTTTACGTCACAGTGATTAATCTGTAAAATAAAATCCACTTGAAGTCTTTAAACGTCTTTATAAGTTATCTCATCTCTTCCATACTGATTTCATCATGGCCCCGAATGAAAAAAATACATTTCCATGTATACGCGTGTACGTGTGTTATGAACGAAAATAAAACTTCTACTGACTGGATTTGAGAACGCGCGCAGCTCTATATCCACGTGCGCTTATCGCTCTCGCTCCTGTATTTTCTCCCATCATGTTTTTTTTCTCCTTCTTCCTTAATCTTGAAGGTTTATCGAGGCCGACGTAAATCTGCCGCAGGGCACCAGACCCTTTCTCTACACGCACGTCTTATCGACCGTGTTGGCCCTTATTCCTCCTGCATCTTCCTCTATCAATAAACTAAATTTTTACTCTTTCATTATACATTTTGATTGGCTCTCCCATTTTTCCACTCATCATCCCCCTCTATTCATACACAAACATCTCAAGAGCATATATCACTCGAATAAATCGATACATCTCCCAACTTTTCCATCAGCCATTAGACGTTCGTTTAAATATAATTCACCAACCCATACTTGACTTTTGAAATCAAATTTCAATTTCTCCTCCTACACTGAAGAGTATGCAAACTTGGATATGAATGAAGATTTTCATATGGCAACAACTGTGTTACAGAAAATTAGGCAATGCAGTGAATTGAAATAGAATGCTGTCATTCATATCGATTTGACCCATTCATGTACTAAATTAACCAGTTGGAATTGGCTATACTAGAATTACAGGAGTAGTAGTAATAACTCAAGATGAGTCGCGTATCTAGTTCATCCTTTGAGTGATGGGGATTTATCTATTAAAAGAAAATTACGAAATGTCAGAGAAGTTAACTTACGAAAATATCATTAACGGTTGAGAACGAGCGAGACAATGCGTCATTACTGAGAAGATAACAATTTTAAGTGCAAATTCAAATGCGACACTTTTCGTCCCATCATACAGATTGTCACAAAGGAAAATAGAAATATGAAGGCGTCCAGGACAACCAAAAGGTTATAATGGGAAAATTATTCCATTACTCATTATTTTGCATTTTATCATGCCTGATCCGCACGGATTTCGGGAATTGATTCGTCATTCGCGGGTGGGAACCAGTTCATCGCGGGGTATCGTGGGATTCAAGAAGAAGATACGCAAATGAGGGTCTATCCGGATTCATTACACATTTGGCAATTGGTATGTTTGTGAAAGAGTACGCGTGTATTGCATGAGTGAGTTAAGCTGAGTGAAAAAATAGGGGTCGGTTGTCAGCAGTGTGAAAACGCGTTAGCGAAATTTGTCTAACAGGGCTGATTGTGCAGTGCACTTGTAAGCGTACGGGGCAATCGCAAATCGAAGAGCCGGGCGCGAAAGTACTACACGTTCTTCACCAAGTCATGTGGTATAAACACCTAGACACACAGCAGGAAAAATTGCTTATTTAGGTACTCTAAATTGAGACTTAGAGAAGTCAACATCAAAAATAGTGAACACATTGCCAATACTGTTGTTGATCAGTTATCAAGCAGAGCATTAGAAACGCGCAATGATAGATCATTTTACAAGTTGTAACGAATGTTATAATTTTGGACAACAACCTGTGACGAGTAAAATTTACTCACAGGAAAATGAAAAATTGTTGAGGAAAACCTGGACTGAGCGAGATTGATTGAGGATCGATTGAATACCCAAAACAGCAAGCGACGAATAAGAACTGTCGCGGTAAGCGTAATACATCGCCGTAATGCGTTTCATGATTATTAGAGGTATTCGGCTTGTTTCGGTGCTCGTGTTCTAAAGGGTTGCATTTGGTGAATGTTCGAATAGTTGCAATATTGTATTGAGGACTTATATCACAAGGTCCAATGTAGAATCACATAAAACATCAAAGGGGTGCGAAGCGGGACGTAAATGATCATATTATGATTGAATGTTCGTATGAGAATAAATATTATTGAGTCTAATTTGTATGAAATTAACATGGTTATTTTGTTTAAGGAATGAGTGTGAATGTCCATAGTAATTTGCAATGAAAATTTATGATTATTTGTCTCAGAGGTTTCTATTGATTCGCAGATTGATGCTCACGTTTGCATGATTATTACATCATCTAGCATTAAATATTAAATTCAATGGTACGTTGTTAACTTGGATCGCGCATAATATTGCGCAGAAATTGCAATCCAGACTTTTCAGTATTATTTTCTTTGTTAATAAATTACCATTCGATTCCGCGTATACTAAGTTGTCAGATTATATTTGTAGTACTTTTCTTCTGAATCCTGCATTCTTGCTAGAAAGCTCGCTTGAGAATATTGGTCGCCGAGGGTTGCTCAGCGCCAGAAGTCCGGAAGATTAATATCGATCAACAAGATGTTGGAGATCATCAATAATAAAAATTTGATCTCGTGCTCAACAAAACAATTATTGGCGAACCACCTCTTGATGAAAATTGCGGACTGAATCATTCTATTTTGTATCAATCAATTCAAATTTGCTTTGATGAAATAATTCGACGTAGGCTACTTTTGCGAGCCTGTTCACAATATATATATATATGTCTCCCAAACTCTAGATATCTGAGTTTCACCAACTGATTAGGAACTTCTCTCTTCATAATCGCTCGTGAATTTATCTATTTTTTCATTCCCTCTGACCTTTTCTTCTATTTTTTCCGGGGACTTGTTCCAACGATTCAGGTGGAATGGACTCAATTTCTTCCTTCCTCTCAATCTCTCACCCTGTCACTATATTTTGTGTGTCCATGTTGGATAAACGTCAACGTAAATAATTCACGAAGAAATCGGCACCACTATGTTGGAGTCGTCATGGAGACAGATTACGTTACCTTAACTCTCTAGAAGAGATATAAGGATAGAGCTTTCACGAAATTCTCTCCTGTGTTCCCGCTGTTTGTTCCACACTCTCTACAATCACTATTCACCACTGTTCTCTACCATTTTTCGTTTCTTTCCTTTTTTCTCTCAAAGTTGAAACATTTATGGCAAGGAATCCGTTCGGTCGAGTAGCAATTTATTTTATACATAATTTTCCAAGAATTTCGAAACATCGTGCCCAAAGAATTGATAATGCCATCACTTTCGATATACATGTATAGATTCACTTTCATTCAGTATCTATCCACGATGTTCGTTCTAAAGTTTTCGTGTACCTACTCTCCCACACTTGTGTCCCGTTTTCCTCAAAGTTTTCAAACTCCGAATATTCGCACTCTTCAAAAATTTCTTCAGCACCAAGAATGTTACGCCAGCACTACAAAATCACTACTGTTGCATCATGATCAGTTTGAATTTTTTAATTAATCATTTAATGCTATTTATCTTATGTTTGTATTAATGACTTCGAGGGGGTTGTAAATAGAAAAGAAGACAGTCCAAACGCCTCAGAATTCATGTTTATATCGTTGCCACTTTCCTTCGTTTTCGGTTGGTTATGAAAAATGTCATGTGAAAAGGTGCTTCATTGAGATATTAATTTCATACTTGCAACGAGATTGATTGTAATTATGGAATTTTCTGTGGGAACACCCACGATACTCTCTAGCAATATGATGGTCATAGATAAATACATTTTACATAAATTAATAAAAGTTATGGGTTTTACAGCCAATTTGGGATCTGAAGCACCGCTGTTGCCTTGAGGAAATCATCCCTTTGTGAACATTATATTGGGTATTTTATATTAAGTTGTGTGCGTGATGGTTCTTGGGGAAAGTTAAAGATGAAAGAAAATGTTCAGATAAGTATGTAGTTGAAGTGATTTGGGAGACGCAGGATGGTGTGGTAATGGTCAGACGTACTATCAATCGTAATGCTGCTGATCTAGATTTTGTGCAGATTCCTAGACGAAGGAGGCGAGAAAAGGGAATTTCGAATGGGTGGCGAGTGACCATCTTAACGACACTTGTTGCATGAGGGTGCGTATAGGCGTTCGGTGATTTTTGTCATGGATGGGTTTGGGGAACAAAGAGAATAAACTTGGCTTCTAAAAAGTGCCTTTGAGCAAATGGGGGATTAAGTCGCTCAAAAATAGAAAAACAACATCGTGACTATTTTGGAAGGTTGAATTCTCAGAAATGAGACAGAGTTTTTCTGAGTTCTGTATACAGATACGATATAATGTTTGATATGAAACTCATGCGGTCCCACTTTGTGTATATAGATATAATCATATTATTACATGTGACACGATGTCGGTACATAATTATAAAAAGAAAAAACTTCAAGTGATTAACACGAAATTGAATGTTTCATATGGATACAAGTTCGAGATAACAGTAGTGTGTTCGTCTAGTTATGTTCGTACGTCATTAATTCCGTAGAACTCATCCTCCTACTGTAAAGACGTCTTTTGTTTTGTATCAATTATTTATTACTACTCTATCCATATACAAATAGCAGTGACACTTAATGCACTATATTCTTGGTCTTATCAATTCTTAAGAACTCACAAACATGATATCTTTCCCTCTGTATGAATAACGTAAAAAGATTATAACATTGTTCCGCTTCTTTGGAGTGTTTGTATTATCCGTAGCAACAAAATGTAAACTGTAGAAATTTCCGGGTCATTCATTCTGGACTTCTTCATTTAAACTTTGTACCGTTTTGTCTCGAAATCATTTGTCGTTGAGAATTCTTCCAGCACTATTCTACCTGTAACAAAAAGGAGGTGTGCATGACGCAAATTGACTTTCGTAAATTTTGCTACAACTCCGTGTAAAAGTTCATTAAAATACACTCTATAACAAAACCTTTGATGCAAAATCATCTTAGCACGAATAACTTCATTTCTACTTTAATGATAATACTTTCGTTCATTACACCATAAATTTCGCGCTTAATATTGTAGACACTTCTTCAACAGTCGTAGACGTTTTGCATCATAATCACGTTAAAAACAACAAGTTCCTGAGTATTTTGCGAGCGACAACTAGAATTCCGATGAAAAGCGAAACGAATGCAGTACTTTTAGTGACGTTCACTATGGCGAATGGTAAGATACTAGAAGAGTAAAAATATATTTCATGATATCTAATTAATTTTATGTAGAGTGCTTGATACGCATACATGAATATTAGTGAGTGGCATAACTTCATGTTTACGAGATAGAGTTGAGGTTAGAATATGTGCAGTCACATCGTATTCTTTGATATACCAAGGTAAAACACACGCAACAAGCGCGCCCATTCACTACCGGCTGTCATAATCAGAGCGGGTTTTGCAGTTGTGGTGCGCACATTCACGGCCTGATTCGAGAAAACACACGATTCTTTTCAAAAGCCTTTGATCGTAGCCTTTTATCAAACTACATCACTTATGTTTATCTTCATGTATACCCATACATATCTTGCATATTACACTAACTTCCCACAAAATGACTAGCATTTTTCGTTTTTTGCTTTGTTAATATTCTGCCCAGAGAATAAAGGAATAAGGGTTACATACTCCAGCATACTCCAGCATACACCTACACATGCGCATTCATGCATGTAGAGACTCGTTGAAATGAGTACGAAATGTCCTAAAAGATGAACATGCATGTGCTGAAGAGGAAGTCAACTATTCATCTACTCATAACGAGGTCACGTCGTCGCCAAGCGTAAATACGAATAAAAAGGAAACAAAAGAACGGAAAATGGAAAAAAAAGTATCCATTAGGGATGAAAAAGGTTAAAGTTGAAGGGGAAAATACAGGGTGAGAGTAAATGAACGAATACTTTGTTCATCAGCCATGTGCGGGTTTCTGGGAGCTTCAATTAGAGCAACACTCAAGCGTAGTGAATATAATTTCTTTTCAATTACATCCCCCTTGACGTGAAGATGGGTAAGATATACAAGTGGTGATGTTAGTAATGTTGGTGGTGGGTGGAAGCTCAATGAATGCTGCCTCGTGATTTATTTTCATCCGCATATTCTTTTTTTTTTTCTTTTGCTCTCAATCGTCAGATAAAGTAGAACAGTAGAGTAGAGTAGAGAAGCATATTGGTCGCGAAAGCCAAACTATGTGTACTCACAAAGATGACGGGTGGCCACAGTATATATAACGAAGGGGTTGGCAGCAAGGGGACGTTTCATTTCCCTGTTGAGAACGGTGCTCTTGATGTCTCAAGTATACACAAACACTCATATTATCGTCGGGAGATACTTTTAATCGAAAATGGTGCATGAATTTTAAGTACTAGAAAATATTTACTTTACGGACGACGAAGCAGCTATTCATTTGCATCATTTATCTTTTCCACGATGATTCTTCTCATTGTTTCTGTTTTTATTATTTCTTTTGAGTCTATAATTCCAGTTATTAACAAATCCTTGAATTTTTACAGTTACGCAACGTTTCTGTTTTCACTTGCGTCGATAGTCTCATATTTCTCTGGCTGCTTTGCAATGCCTTATTTTTCGTCCTCCGTCATTTTGTATTTTAATGAACACTAATATTCCAGAAAATGTCATAATTCAACCGATCAATTTTGATTATTATGTGTTGGAGAAAAATCTATTTTCTAGCTCAAAATTTGTTTTCTGCACATGAATATATTCATAAGTCGTATACAATGAATAACCTATCGACAAGTATGAACAAGATGGTGAAAAAAAGCATTATCAAAAGTTGTTTTTAATTGTGAATCGTGCCGAAATTGTTATGTAATTGAACTAATATTTTTCATGTAAGAGGAACATGAACGATCACGCAATAAATGTTGAAATCGCGTATCGCGAAATGTAGATGGTTCTTCGATTCGGAAACAGCAATATTTCACCCGCTAACAATAGATGAAAAGCATCTCACATAGATATTTCATTTTCGTCTGTTGCATTAACATGAACATCACATGTTCCAACAGATATGCACATCATATATATTTTTCAATTGAAAATGTGTACATGAAAAATTGCATAAACAGCGCAGTTTTCGTTCTATAAGATTTCCTCATTATATGATAATTATTGCAATTATCATAGTTTGAAAAAATATACGGTGATAATTACACATACGAAGATGAAGCAAAACTCGCATATATATCTATACCGAGCGACACAATAGAACAGTCTAAGTCATGCTGGTTGTTTCGCGCAAGTAGCGTTTCCATAGTAGTAGAAATGACCTGATGTAGGTCAGCCATTCTACCAGGAAAAAAATTCTCCTTTTCCCTTTGGGGCATTTTCTTTGTTCATAAAATAGTTGTAGTGGAAGAAAAAAAGACAAAGTATTTGCAACATTACTCGAAGTCTGTTTCATTATGGACATTACTAATACAAAAAGTACTTGGTAAAACCAAATTGACGTGTGACCTTTTCTCCAACACTCGACCTATCCACCATCTGTGTATGCCTTATCGATTAAATCATATACTCTCGGTGATGATATTGCCCCTTCATCATGATCTCACGCGTTGTATATTTTTTATATTCATTTTCTTTCTTTTTCATCATATTCACGCTCTTCAACCAATTATTCTTGCCTTTAGTCTCTCTCATATTTCTCATCTTGCCCTGCGTAAGTCTGTATATAGTCCCTCCTATTTCCACTTTTTTTTTGTGTTCTCTCGGCCTCTTGATATTGCTCGTGCAATTACGTTTGTTTGCTGTCGAGTGAAGATCTCTTGGCAATCTCCTGGTTCCATTAATATTCTTCCTGGGTTGTGCTATTGATTTTGCCTTGAAGATAACAGACCCGCGTGGCCATGTGTTAACGAGGGTTACGCAGCAACGGCCCTGGCTGCGCCGTTCCTTATTTTTTCATTGCACCATTAACGGTTTTCAATTTTTTAGTCTCATCTTTTCCCCACAATTATTTAACTGTGGAACATTGACCTTCAATGATCAAACGGATAATTCCTGATTAATTCCGTGGCCATCTGGGTATGGAAGCTTTGCGTATATTTGATGGGAAAGGAGATTTTCGCAAGAGGTTATGAAACTTTCCAATTTCAATTATCTCATGGCAAATGCTGGAATTACTGATGGTTAGTCATCAAGCAATGTATAAAGTGCGAACATCATTTTGAGAAAGTTTTATTCTATGTTCATATTGGAGCTGAAATGGCAAAAATTTACATGGAGAATGAACAAGATACGAAACTGTCATATTACCTGGGATTCACCATGCAGGGTTGATCCTTTACAGCATGCAAACCAACAGTATTTGTAAACTTCATCAACCCAATACGAAGATTATAACCGTAGCTCTGTGGATAAATTTATCGTGAATATAATCTAGTTCACAAACCATCATATTATTGAGAAAAATCGACTTAATTACTGTTTCGTTCACGGATTGTGCATCAACAACCATCAAGCGAATGGAAGAACATTTGATATGTAGTATCAATCGCATGTGGAAACGTTGCACCATTTTTAACCTTCCGATAGAAAGTTATTGTATTGCCCCCGAAAATGGAAAATCGAGTTTTTCACAGATTTCGACGTTTTAAAACCTCCCCAACATAACCTGTACATTTTCAGCACATATTATGTTGTGTGTGTGTATGTATATATATATATATATATTGCGACGTGATTTCAAGGGAGAAATACGCGTCGAATTATGGCTACCCAAAGTGATTACCGCGAACAACTTTTTATTATAATTAAAATAATCATCCGCGAATCTACCGCGATACAAATACCGCGAATGAAGTTGGGCGCCAGG
>JAPYZH010000655.1:0-38722 GCA_030523085.1 Meteorus colon | reverse complement strand
GCGGCCCAACCGGTTTGGATGCCAGCTCAGCAAAATACCTATATCTCCGAAAATAATTTGAATTTTGAAAAATCCTTTCGTAGACATATTCTTAAATAGCTGAACTTTGGAAATATGAAATAAAAAAAAATCGATTTTTTTTCATTTCTAGACCATTTTTCTGATGAGAAAAAATACGTTGAAGTGTCGCGAACTCAAAATTTTCCTACAAGTCGGCCACCACTATTTGTATCTGGAACATTTGGCAATGCCGCTAAAACTTGATCAATATGAACAAGCCGTATATAGACAGTCGATAAGGTAGACACCTACAAATATCGTTCTATATTATTATTAATGATGCCAAATTTCCAGCAGCTCCATATCACGCACGACTTTCCCCGAAGTAGAAAAATCTTATAATAAACAAAGTTACTCGATAAAATACTTTTAATGAGTAAATGAACACATAAATATGTGTTCATGTGTTATGGATAGAATAATAATGCTTTTCCACTTCCTATTTCCAGCCCCCGGTTGCCCTCAAAGAATACGACCCTTTGCGATAGAACTACCTTAGTAGTCTCCTCCTCTGACCGTTTGAATTTACCGCTCGAATAATACTATCTACACTTACGTACAATGTTGTCGGATTGTTTCTATCCAATTCACTGACTCGTGTATTTTCCCGCTTATTATCGAACTTTCAATTGCTATAGTTCAATAAGAAACGGTAAATATTTTTTTATTTTTTTTTTTTTCTTAATTTAGAAATGATTAATTAATATGCTGTCAGTTTTTCAGAAGTTTCTGACTGTTAGAGTAAGTGTGGGTATTACCGCGGGTTTTCTTTGCGATCTTACTTAAAAGGCATTTTTATAAAATTCATTCTAAGATAACCATAATTTTTTTTTTTTCAACTCAAGTTTGGCTTGTTATAAACTCAAAAAAAATCAACAATGCGATTAACTAATATTTTCTTTGAATAATTAGCAATAAACGAAAAAGTCCATGTGCGTGTATTACTGCGGGTCTCCAAGTAGCTTGCCTCTATTGCTGCGTGCCAGTTACTACGAATAACCCAATTACTGCACGCCTATTACTGCGGATAAAACTCAATGACTCAAAACTTCGGGATCATATAAGAAATTACATAAAATGAGCTCGAAAGATAATTAGTTAATCAAATTACATGATTAATAAAATTAATCATTCGGTTCCTTATTTATTTTGGGCATTGTTTATTTTCAAGTAACAGCAACGCAAAGGCAACTCAAGCCACGCAGTATTTTTATAGGTTAAATAGGTTACAATAGAAGTATTCAACATCCGCAGTAATTGGTATAAGTGTATGCCAATAGAGGCGGTTCTATTACTGCGGATGTATGACAAAAAACGCGGTAATACATGCATGCTTAGTTTATTGGTTCCAATTACAGCGTCTTCAAATAAATAATATTAATGAATCAAAATTCAATTCCTATTGAATTTTTGATATCAAAAAAGGATTATCTCACTTCGTATGCATTAAATGTGAAAATTAAGCAATTGATTTAAAAGAAAAGGACCTTTCAGTATCGTGGATTCTTGCACGAGGGCTCACAAAAGAGCCATAATTTTCGATGTCAACAACCAGTTCATTCTTAGTCATTAAAAACGAACTCAATAATTAATGTACGTGTAAAATCACTGTGCAGTTATTTTCTTAAAGGTTTCAACTACTAGCTATAATTTTTTTCGACTCAAAAAACTCATACACCGTTCATTTATAATTGAAATAAAAAAAACCACAGTAATACCCTCACCCACGGTAATACCCACACCCACCCTAGTTTTTCCATTGAGATCGCGAGCGTTGCTTAGAACGCATACTCTTCATTGCTCGCAATGTAAATAATCCGAACTTTGATTATGAATAACTCGAAATCAAGACAGTCAATCGACTTCAAATTTTCATGGTAATTATATCTTAATACCCTTAATGAGTGCACAAAAATTCAGAATTTTCTGATACAATGCCCTCAGCAGCACGGCTACCTTAACGCTTCCCAACGAAAACTTGAAGTGTTGTAAACATATCCAGACGATGTTCTGCCCAATGCTGATCAACCTTGCTCGACATTGGGTTAGTCTAAACACACCCCATTTCAACGTTCTGCTCATCCGATGAACTAGTCTATAGTGTTTATATATAATGTTTATAGTACTCATCATTCTCTGTTGGGTGTATAGTTAGCAGATGATGAAGCGAAAAATCATTATTGCTGCATTATTCGATCGGAAATAGTTTGGGTGTCACGTTCAATTTGGTCAGATCATTTGAAACATCATAGATTAATTACACCATGACTATGGCGGCAAGATTCACATGGTCCTCTTTTAAATCATGAATTATCTCCCGAACAGTTTATCAGTTATGTGTATACTGTATATGGAAATGTACATGAATATGCATACAGATTACCCTTTGAATTACAATTTAACAAATCAATAGAAAAATACATAAGTTCATATGAAATCGAAAATTCTTCAATCATTCTTCAATCATTTTTCAGAAAATGAGAACTCTGCGTGTCTATACATCGTCATAAATAATCCTTCTCCTCTCTTTGTATTATTGTCTGGCAGTATTATTCCCGAGCGATCAAAATTGATTCGTCTTTCATGACCTATATAATGCTGCAATGAGATATTAGCAAATTGATGCCATCACAGTATTTGTGATTGCATAATTAAAATCACATAAGTGTATAATATTGCATTTTCTCAAGGTAGGAACATTGTCATAGTGTAACCTGACAGCCGCTCGCGCTGCCTGGCGTTGCGGTGTTCACGCCAAGGAGTTCTTAAAAATGCTTACAACTTCTTGAGTGGTATGTAACTCTGTTATAATATGGTCGAACGTTAATTCTTCAATTTGTTCAGCTAAAAATATGCAGTTGATGAATCTACAACGGATACATGATTAATAAAGTTCTGTGTCTTCTACCCAATGTTATTTTATAAACAATTGTAGGATTGCACGATGTTGAGTAATCGAGGTCTATGGAGTGTAGAGAAGGTAAAGAATCTGAATAGATATATATGTTATAGCTGCTTGTCTAATCGTTCAGAAATTTCCATTCTTCCGTTTATATTCAATTCTTAAATATGTTTCTCGAAAACAACTCAAAAACTCCTTAAGGTAGTAGTCTAGTGTGACGGCCAAAATTTCGACGTTTTTTCGTAATTTTTTTTTAACGAGAAAATAATATGTGATCGTTCTATAATTTTTACATGTTTATATTAGTATTGTAAAGTATACAAAAAAAATTTTTTTGACTTAATTTCACAATTATTTATGTATAAATTTTAATGTCAAAATTGAGTCCTCGAAAGAATGGTGAGCTGTTTCGGGGAAGTACACAGCCTTCCGTAGTCATCGGAAATAAAAAAATCAAAGAGATTATTATTGTGTAGAACTTACTTTAATGAACTAAGTCTGATGCAAGCAATCTTCTCTTCGACTTCGTGGCGAGGTCAAAATGAAGAACTCTAAGACATCATGCTGATAACGTCAGCTACATAGTATCTTGAAGGATTTTTTTTCCTATCGTCTCGCACAAATCGGAAATGAGAATTATTTAAGACACCCGGTATCTGTTTATTTGATAATTGCACGTTGTCGCACAACCATACATGCTTATGTATAATTTGCATAAATTATGTACGATCATTCCTAATACATCATGCATGACGGGGTATTACTGGGCATAATCATGCATGAATCAGCATAACTTTTCATGCCGATCTGTTTGCATATTTTACATAAGTTCTATTTTAGGTTATGTAATACTTTCATCTAACATACGATATAGAATCATGTCTGACTTTATTCGGAAATAGCATGGCTAAATATATTTCGATTAGCCTTTCCAATACATTGATGTCTTACAGTAAATGTATATTGTATGAATCGTTAGAAATTCATGAACGTCGATTGGTGTAACGGCAGCAAGTCCAACTTATATTCAGATTTCCCCACGATCGAAATTAAGCTAGGAGTTTTCTCCGCAATCAAAATACTAACACATGTATAAAATAATGCCATAACATACGACACATCATTCGGATATGCCGATGTAAATTCACAAAATATCGAATTTTCTCTGTTTAATAAATTTAGTTTATATATTTTGGCCTGATCATACCTGAATATCTGCCAGCCATGAGCAAGCACAATCATGCTTCGTCAGGCATCGTTGTGCTTGTTCAGACTTGGTGAGCATCAGGCACGATTAAGCCCGAATGATGCATGATCATGCATGTCGATTTCCTCCTGGGTATCCATTCAGATATATATACAGCTAAAGAGCCATTCGGGAGGACATTCAGGAATTGAAAGGGAGCGGTACTTGAATCTGGCTGCCATATTTATTGATGACGTCAGCTATGAGCTGTTGTACACGTAAAATCTCAAACTAAAAATAGGCGTAATTAATAAATGTGAATTTCCGAAGGACCTGACCAAATTCAAAGTGATTCCCGAAATATTTCCGGTCAAATAACGGAGGAATCATGACTTTTCAGTTCCATCATCTGCGAGCTATACGCCCTGAAAAGAATGAATGATAATTCAAAAACTATTGATTCCCAAATTCGAAAATCATGTTTCCAAATATTACCAAATGATTCCCAAATGACTCGTCTAAGGAGGTACTGGACATACACTCATTCCAAAATTTCTACCACTCGGGACGATACCAACGCGTACGTCATGAAGAAAAAGTCAACTTTCTACAAGACTGTATATTCGAAAAACAAATTTTCATATAGCAGAATGCACTATTATTACCGATAATTTCTATCAAACGCGGTGATTTTACTGATGAATCAACCATGATTGATATAAAATGTTTCGAATATCGTAATTTTGTAACATGAAAAATTATTAATTATGTTGCTGAAGAATGTGGCAACGCTGTAAGTGCGAGCATGTGTCGTGTGCGTACATGAGGCAACAGACTCTTCTTTACCTAACCTACACATGAATATCCAAGCAGAGTGAACAGAGTATACCGTGGATTTCGATAACGAAATAAATTGTAATAAACAATTGCAGTAAACCTCATATGGGCTACATTCATTTTAATGTTGTCGAGCTGATTGACTGATCGACTGATTTATAATTCACACGTTGTGTTGTTTGATTGGGAATTCCCGCTTCTATTGCCGCCATATTGCAATGCTGCGTTGCCGTATATTCTGACCTGAACGATAATGGTTCATGAATTTTTGAAAATATGGCATTTTAAATATTTATTTTGCAGTTATCAAGTACCCTCCGAACATTGTTAATGTTTTTATTGATGTAGATTATTCTTGTGTAGCTTAAATTTAGTTTTTGAAACAGCTGACAAGATTTTATCCGTTTATTTTTCAATATAATTGGCAGTTGATCAGAGTTACTATAGGGTGACAATGTTAAATTGCGGATATTCAATCATTCATTTTGAAATAAATATGAACCCTACCTCCATGAAAATTTGAGGGAAGGTATATTTTATATTATTCTATCGAATCTGAAAATTTCTTTTTTTTCATCATTTTCGCGAAGGTCGTACCTCCTTAAGACATAGTTTGGTTCGAAAATGAGTTTTTCACCTTCTAACTTTATACCAGTATCCAATAATAATGGTAATTTTTATTCAGAAAACTGTATTACAGATTACCATCAATTATTTGCCATTTCGTTAAGATTGGCGTGTTTGACGTTTGACAACTTTTGCCGTTGTACTGTTTACTTCGAATAATTTTGTATTACTTTTAAAATTCCATCCGATCAAATTCGCATATTGTCAGGTTCAATACGCGCACGTTTTCATTATAGGCCCCATGCAAGGGGGAATAAATTTAACGCAAGCAGTTGTCGCGAAAGTTAGGGTAGAAGTACCGGTTTTGGCCACCTCGGTACTCTTTTTGACTACTGTGAATTGAAGTCAATAAATCGAAAGTCTTAATAATTAAACAGTATTTTCACAGAATTTTGAAATCTTTACACTTATATAAATCTAATTTATAATTTCAATATATTTATAGAATGATTTGAACAATGATTTGAAAATAAAGTGGCCAAAAAAGGTACAGTGGCCACAAACGGTACTTCTACCCTACTGTAAGTTTTTGAGACTTCAATTCTCTTTGTGAGGGTGTTACATACAGTGGAAGTAATGGATAAATGATTCCAATAAAGTGTTGTATTAATTCCGAACAAATATCATGTGAAGAAAAGGTTTATGTGAAACTTATTTTATTCATCCCTAAGCTTGAAGGAATAGAGAAATAATAGCATTATTTGCACCGATAGCATCACTGATGACAACGCCGATATCAATTTTCCATGTGCTGAGTTCTGAACATTGTAGTTTGAACGTGAAAAATGTTCCCGCTATTGTCTTGAGGGATGCTATCGCTGCAAAGAAAGCAATCATTTCTTCATTTCTTCAAGCGTAGGGATTGATAATACATCCAAAATAGATGCGATTCACATACCTCTTCTCTATATAATTTTTGTTCGGTTCACATGCAACACTTTATAAAAATATCTGTTTATTCATCACGTTCACCACATGATCACCATATAAAAATTCAAACTTCAGGGAGAAATTTGTTCTAATAATGGCCACGAGCGGCGCTAGTAAAATATCTGCACGGTATATACACCCAATGTACCAAATTATGATAGTCCAGTCATTACGTCGGAAAAAGAGGCATATAAATGCACGTGAACCGAGAAGTGTTCGATATCTATCACCAGAAAATAGAAAATCGGAAAAAACCAATCTCGATCTGTCAATTTTTCACTTTCATGCTCGATATCTTAACAACGATCAACGGTAGGTGAAAAATTTATGAGACATAACTTGTAGAACGTGCGAAAAACAACAAAAAAATGCATCATCATATTTTTCATATCGTGACGTAGAGCCGAGTTATCGAGAAAAACCCAAATTTAACCCGATTTTGCGAAATTTTGGCGAACGCACATAGGAAATCTTGGTCAACAATTTGAAGTTACGTTTGAACAACGTGTCCAAAAATCAGCTTTCTCAGTTCACTTGCATTTATATGCCTTTTTTCCGACGTAATGACTGGGCTAATCCCGAATTTCCCAAGTTAGCATATTTATTTATTAGTCATACGCCGGATTTAAAGTCCACAATTACTCATGTTCCACAATTTTAGATTGTCTCATTCATTACATCGCACATCCATTTCGTTGCTTCACCATACTCCCCTCATTAAAAAAAGGGATTCGAAATGATTCAAAATGATTTGAAAAGATTACCAAGTATTTAATTTGAATATCATACAGATGTACATTTTACATTGAGGTAAATGTATCCAAATCCCTTTTCCTAATGAGGGTCCCATTTTCAAATTCTGGATATGAAAGCACACCATGATTCGAACGATTACGCGTGTAAGAATACAATATTCTACTCAAATATAGGTATTGAGAAGCAACTTTTGAAAATGTGATCTAACTTATATTGCCATGATTCCTAGACATATCGTTCTTACCTCAATCGTGAACGTGCTGTTTCTGATGATCAGTATTTTCGAAGTCATGTCATTTGTTGAACCATTTTTTTTTGTTCATGATGAAACTCTATAAAATCATATATTGAGAAACATTATTTTGAATACGTTTTCAAATATGGTTGCATCAAATAACTTATTGCTGAATCTATTTGCAACAAGAATCGGCTTATTGATGAGCGAAACCTTAAAATTGATTATTTTCGCGACGCAAGTTTCACTATGCTAAGCATATTAATTTTCGATGAATTTGAAAAACACTCAAGATTTTCGTGCAGCATAGTAATTTTCATTGGAAACTGCCTCAATTATTCTTGAATTTTTTTTCTCAGTAAGTGATTAGCATGGACTGTTGATGAATCTATCAATTGTCTTGCGCATTGTATCTACATCTACATTGAATTATTATTTGCCACTAACAAAAGAAAAAAAATTTATGCGAATGGAGATAATTTATAAGAAATCGGAAGTACTCAATGATATTCAATGCATCTCACTTTGCACAATAAAAAACATCCACAAATTACTAGGGGAATCTGAACTCAAGATCTTTGTTTGTGAGAGATATCTTGATTAATATTTAGTGGGCTTCAAATATCTTTTTGCACCATTCCAATACTATATGAATTGAGAGTTAGATAGTGGTGTGTATACTTTGGTTCTATATATAGAACGACCACACCAGCAATCCGTACACAATGCAAGGCAAAAGCACTATCATGTTTAATTTATACATTTTGAACTTGAGTCTAAACTGTTGGCATTCTACCATTTTTTTTAGTCCTTAAATAATTCCGAACTTTTTTTCTGAGCAAATTTTTAATGAATTCTCAGTAAAAAACAAATTGGAAATCTGTTACTTCTTTATTGGATTGTGATACACATTAATCAATGAAATTCTGCTGTTTGGGAATATATTCGTTATGACGATGTGGTGTAACTCATAGCACGCTATAACTGGAATATTCCGTATTAGATAAAAGTGAAACTTTTTCTTCTCTTTCAAATCTGCATTATCCTCAAGAAACGAATTGAATCATAGCACGACCAAACATAAATCGAGTGCAATACTAGGCAAACGCAAAATTTTTAAAACTGAAGGGGCAAACTTGTTCATGAAATTGACTTCCTCCGGAAAATATCGATCCTCGCAAAAACTGAATAAAGTCAGTGACGCATTATAACACATGACGAGCATAACGATGCACAATAATTTTCTTGCCATGAAATTGGAATGTCGTTAATATTCTTCTATTAATTCCCATGCACCATCATAAATATCCGGTGAACAAAAAAACAAACACGTTCCTTCTGTCTGAGAGTGCGGTTATTTGGTCCAAATAAACGAGAGATAATGGAGCACGAGTAAGAACTTTAAACCCAGCACCTTTTACTGAAGACATTTGGTACTGATTGCGGTTTGGCTCCATAGAGGTAGTAGGTTATCCTCACTTCATTGATCGTATATAATGTTAGCAGAGTCATGGTTGGAACCTATGACCATGAGGAGTCAATATAATCAACAGTGTGGAGGCAGTTTCTTGATCTCCAGGTAAAAAGTTGCAGCATCAAAAATTTGAGAATGCAACTGACCTCAGTAATAGATGCGTCTTGCGACATCAATTGAAACGATGATAATCGCGTGAAGAACATAGATATACTAGTATACAGCAGAACGATTATCGGATGCAGAACGAGAAAATAAACTCAGTTATATGTTATAATCTCCCAAATACGTCAACTGGTGTGGATACCTGTGCGACATCCTGACACACTAGATAGAACTTGTCTCCGAAATTTCACGCCACTATTCAAAATATGAAACAAATCAGTAACTAAAACAGCTCACTAGGTTATTTTAACAGCCGCTTCCAGTGGTGGAAATGATTACAAAATATTCTGCTCTCCTGGTCTTCACCATAATCCAATCCCATATGCCAATTAAAATAAAAATGTACGCACAAGATCTCATGTTACAAATGAAACTTCGCCGATTAAATAGAAAATATTTGTGATGATGACATAAGATCTATCGAGAATTGTGTGCGGAAGAATGACATGAATACAGTGAGAAAGAACAAGAGTGTGAGAGGATTATAAGTTATGTTGCATTTGATGTCAATACCAAGTCTGTTAAGAAGTTGGTCTTTTCATTTTATTTAATCCCCGTGTGATCAATATCTATATTCTGTGTGGCATAGGGCCTGAGGTGCTGCACCCTCCAGCAAGAGAGTGGGCACGAAGCATCACACAACGAGGTAACTAAGAGAATGGAGCATTTTATGTGAAGCCGTGTCATATTTCATGCCCTTGTTCACTACAAATGAGCGCGGCCCTTATAATGTCGCTTTTTCGTTCCACAATGCTCAATTCTCAACCTGTCTAATGAAGTTTCACATCAAAATTAGAAAATAACTTGGGCATATTGATCTGATTAAAAGATTAAACTATAATAGTTTGGAAGTGTCACATTTCCAATCATTCCTGTCGGCTGCGAAGCAGAAAAATGGCTTGTGAAATCGTAACAAGGCATATCGACAATTGAATCGATGCTGCGCACATCTTGGAAGTTGCAATATTATCTTTGTTGAATGCTGATATGAGATCTATATACAGGAAAAAAATCGGGTCACTGAAGAAACTACTAACGAAATATATACAGGAATACCTTGAATTACGTGAATTTGAAGTCGCCAGTTACTGAGAGCACGAATATAAGATTTTTTAAACATAGATTTCGCAATCAAAGTTTTTGCGTACATTCTCATGTTATTTTTTTTCCACAACAAAAATCGCCAGTCAAGAACTTACATAAGAATATAACTCGACTTCGGGACTGTCGACTTACAGGATTCTTTGTGATCCCACCGTCCACGTCAGTCCGGGGCATTACTGTATTAACGTCGCTGTCTGTTACAATACCAATAAAAATGATATGATCGACACCAACGATCGAAATATCCGAACGCTTTCAATCCAACAACTTCGGTCCCTTATGAACTGCGTTGGCGGAAAAAAATTTCCCCAACACTATTTGGAACCTTCAATATTGACGAAGGTTTATGTGAATACAAAATTAGAATCTCCCGAGATTGCGGAATAAGTGCTGATATATGACAATGTATTGGTAGGGGTATTTGCGCCCATAAATCATCTCAAACGTCGTTGTGAGGCGGCTCATTCGTTACCGACCGACCGAGCGACGACAATCATATGGAACTGGGATTCATAAGCATAATGGGGAAATTGTTATGGCAAACGTTCGCGGTGATTCGAATAGTTTTTCAGAAATATGGAGTCGATGATAATTGTTGATTCACGGTCCTATTACGTACGCCTTAATTACTCGCATTCGAAATGTATAAAAAATATTAAGAATACTAATAATATCGTTTCATATCATGGTCATGCGAACTGAACAAAAGAGAAAGTTCCTAAGAATAAAATACCTTCTTTCTTCCTGCGCAAGAAAATTTGATGTTTTATATCAAAGAATTAAATAAATTGCAATGATTCAGTTCTCAACGGCGGAAATCGTCTTATTTCGTCCCTACCCACACAATACACTATTAATAATTTTTCAGTTTTATTACGAATAGTAACTAGATTTGTTATATGAAATAATCGGTGGTAATAACAAATTGTTTGTCACAAGTTTCATATATTTGCCAGTTTTAATTGTAAGGCATATGACGCATACAAAGATTGCGTCGTATATCCCGTCAATATAACTAAAGTCACTAGCGACAGCTTGGACGTCCCTACTCCACTTAATACATGTCAGTTCCCAAGACATAGTTAAGTAAAATTAATACAACTTTATGTTGATTTTGCAGATATTTAACACTAACATTTGTTACACAAGACTTTTTTGACGCAATGACGGAAAATTTTTTACTGTGCAGGACAACATTGAAATTTTAGATATGGCAGCTTGAGGGGCGAGAATAATTTCATAGTGGGCGTTTCAAAAAAGACATCGATTCTGATATCTGGTGAGTGTTCATTCCAGAGTGGAATTAATCATGATATTCATGAAAAAAGTACGATCTATTATGAACAATTGCTTGAAAACCATAAAATGGCTGAATACACACAATATACGCCTGCCCAACCCTAATGAGTTTCAAATGACGTAGAAGGAGGTTACAAATGATTCCAAATTGGATGTCGGCGGACGTCGAAATTTGGATTTCAGAGTGATTCGACATATTAACGTGATGGAAAAAATTGTACAAGGGGTAATACCACCCAGGTAGGAACAGAAAATGAACACTTTCCACAAAAAAATATACTTGCTGGCCAAACGAGTGGTCGAAACAGCCCCAGCCGGGCTCGATTTTGTTGCATCGATCACCCCGATGGAACTGTTGCGCGCGAAACATCTGGCCCCAATCGGTACTCATAAAGGGCACTCCTAAGTACCCTTGCATGGCAAGCCAGCTCTCTTGGCTGTCCAAAAATAGTAGTAATTCTGGCTTGAACCTGCGCTTGGGGTCTAAATAGACCCCGGATGACCACGAAGAGTTGATGATCTAACTTGCGAATTTTATATATAATGTACTAGTTATGCTTGCCGTATGTTTTGTTTCCACTCATAATAGATTTTTCATTTGTACAAAATCTTCTTGCAAGTCTGAATGCTTGGAGACTTTACTTCTCCTATCTTAAATCATTTTAAAACAAGTAAGGTTTTCCTTGCTCGCTCGCTACTCTCTCTCGCAAGTAGAGTGCACATGGCTAGTTGTGGGTACCGATAAAAATTCAATTTTTACACACCCGCACATTCACACGCATATATATACACAAAAACTATAAACTAAAAATAGTCAGAAACTGTTTGGATGACCTCGAAATATGAAGTTCTAACAAAAGATCGATTTTCGGGGCCATTACATGATTTCCCCTGTTGGGAAGTTAATATTGAGCATTTAACTTCAGTAATTTTAGGTTATACACGGACAGAACCTCTCTATTCGCTATGAGTGCGACTGCAGCGCCAGACAAGATATGAACTACGGGAGGCTGTCAGAGTATGTTTTTATACGTATGGCAATAGCAAGAAACATGAAAATAAGTAAATATTATGAATAATAGTAAAAGAAAAAGTTTTAAAAAATATGTGACATTTTTGTGGTAATTGCAGTTTTGTTTTTTAATTAAACGAATCCACAACAAGTGTGTATAATGATAAAAAATAATAAAGAATGCAGTAAAAATTCAGGTTAAGTTGTTTGAAATTTATGTCAAAGTCAAAAAATGATACTAAGGAAAAAATTTAAATGAAAAAAAAAATAATTAAATAGTTATATCAATGAAATATACTAATATTTATTTCTGCTGGTATCTTTACAATTTACAGCACAACAACTCTGGTGTCTCATTTTTTTTTCAATTTATTAAAATTAAAACAAAATGAATACTTTCACGTGTACTTGCTTACAATTTTAGTAAATTTTAGTAATAATAGCCTCCCGTAACGCCGAAAGTAACCACTGCGAACGCTTCAGTCGATTTAATTTCCCCTACCATGGCTTCACTCAGAGCGAATAAAGTTGGCGAAGTGACCAAACAGAAATAATTATCCATACAATGGAAAACTTTCTTATTCAACTTCATAATTTGTAGTGCGTATAGATGAAAATTGTGAGTTCCATCATGTCCAATGTCTATAGTGAAAAGACTGTAATCTCCATCGAGAAATTTTCTCCATGTGCAACGAAGAATATGCTTTCTTCCTTATCTGTCTCAGCTCTCTATGTGCCTTCTATGAAAAAACTTCGTTCCCTTGGTATAGTACAGAGCTTTCTGAACTGACTAGAACGAGTATTGTTGTCAACTATCATAGACAAGCCATGTCATTTTTCAAACGCGTTTGGTCGTTTTTTGAGTGCTGCTGGTTCTGAGAATTTCGAATCACTGAGAAAAACCATGTCAGTTGAGAACTATCTCTTTGAAAAATTGATTGATTCACAAATTAAGGATATCATGATGAATTATATGCTGGTACAACTGAAATCGAACTGAGCTATCCGTTTTTTATTGCATCAAATAATGATCAATGTATTCTCCACACATATCGCTGCAGCTCTTTCGCTCGATAGATCTATACTTTGATTGTCTTCGAATCAACTATTGATCCAGACTATCAGTGAGCATTCGCCGTTCAATATGCCACCGTTCAGCCCCCCATATCATGATCACCGATTGTAGTGGGTTTGAACTATAATCATGTATATCGGGCAGAGTTCGTTTTTACTTTTGGCCTCGTCTCACATTTCATTAGACCAATAGGAATTTTTTTTTTGTTTATACTCGAAGCCGAAGGTTTCTCGCAAAGCAAATTTATTAGTCTTAGGTCATATAATTTCTTTCTGAATGCTCATAGCAGTAATCATTCATATATCAGTAAATGACTAGAATCACATATAAAATGTATGATTTAGTATGGGAAAGAAAATGTTATTTATTGTTTCAGACATGATATTCACGTTCGGTCTCGGGAATGTCATAGGACCGCGATACAATTTTACGTTGGGAATATAAATCCTCACGACATTGTCATAAACGAACTTGCAGAACAGTATCTTCAGAGCTAAATGTCTCCTTCGCCGATAAAAATTCATAACTGTGATGATTATCTGGTATTTATAGTTTGTTATTTCGATCTAAAAAATTATCACAAATTTCAGGTTAGTATTTTTCAAGTGAAATTGAAAAAGAACCATCTCCAGAGAGAATCAAACATAGCCCAAGTGTGGGTACTAACATGAAAAACCAACGGGTGAGATGATTTGACTACTAGAATGTTGAAGAAAAAATATTCTGGGGAAAATTAGACTCAATGAGGCGTTGAAAGTTCCAGCGGTGCCCGTCGTCGAGCCTTTCAACGTCAAATTTTACGAGTGCGGTGTTAGAAAAACACCAGCACCACTAAAGTCTCGCTGCAATATCGAATCTCGCGAAAAAATGGTAAATCGCAACTCCAATGTGACTAAGGAAAACGTAGAATAAACAGAGGAAAAGGCAACAATTAGCTGATAATGAAATTATAACCGCTGAATAATGTCGTCCCATCGACGCGAGTCGATATCAACACCGTTTGTGCAGCGCAGATGGGAGTGATATAAGTATTACAAACAAGTAGGGTTGTATTTGCTCGCTCACGGGTGGGGCTATTCTTGTTCGCTCGCTACGCTCGCTCACGAGTAGAGTGCCCATATCGAGTAGTGGATATTTTTTGGTGGTGCTTAATTGGAGTATCGCTTTTTCATGTTTGATACCAATAGGTATTACATCAATAACTTTTCGATGCTTCTTGCTATCTTCGCTTGTCGAGATCCGCAGAAATTTCAATTTTCCCGTTTAAATTCCATTTTCAGATATGTTTAATGACAAAACTAAAGAAAAAAACTCAATCGAATCAAACCAAAATGTAATTAGCACCAAATTACATGAAGCCCTATCGATTACGTCATTGATCATTCGAATCGCGTCATTAGTTCGGGCGTAACCGTACAACATAAATTTGCGGGGTCAATACAATAACTTCCTTACGTGAAGTTAATAAACATAATAGATATTTACAGAGTGCAGTTCTCTTGAGAAGAATCTCTAAACCATTAGAAGACTTTTGCTGCATTAGTGCCCCACTAATAAAACGTTTTTATATTAATCAGTGCACCCCTCTTTTCTGGTCTCTTTTTTTCTGTCTCTCTCGCTTTTTTTTTCTTCCTATGGTGAACGATATCAATTCTCATTCTGAAATTTTGGTATTTCCAAACACCAAAGACAATAGTCTTTTAAACATTCTGGATTTTGAAGAACGTATGCGAAAAATATTGAGAGAGAGAGAGATGAAATAATTGGAGGAAGAATAAAGTTTCAAAATAGTATTCAAACACTGGTTTTCATGCGATCATAATAAGAAATCAACTTGACGCAATCGTGTGTACCAATGAAGAATTGAAGAAAAGAACTCGTCCATATGTTCGCTTGCAACAGCCAATGTGGAAACATGAGCAATTATTTGTTCTCGTGATGATAAGGGAGCATTGAATGAATATTCATTTTCCAATTTTCTACATTACCCAATATAGCCTTCTATTCTGTGATCTGAGCCATGATTTTAATCTGATTTTCTCTCACATCAATATCGGTGGATAGAGCGCGAAAGGGATGGTGCAAGACAACTGTCGTTGATATGATCCGTAAGGGGAAAAATTTGACATCGGACTATCACTTTTCAATTGAACCGACAGATCGTGTTAAAAATTGAATTATGGATTCAAATTGCATCTATGGCCTACACACAATGAAAATCGATGCAACTCAGATTATATTGTGTGACAAATGGGATGAATGAATGAAAATAATAGAGAATAATTGGATATCCATTTTTTATGAATGTGTTTCAACGTGATCATGTATTAATTTTTTTTCCTTTCCACTCATATTCTATCCATCTTTTGTCATCAACCAGTTCGATGTCAAATACGTTGAAGGAGATGAAACACCTCCCAAGCGAATGAATTTGTCCTTCCATAGTAGTGTATTTAGCGAGCAATCAATTGAAAGAGATTAAAATGTTTCGCAGAAATGTTAAAAAGAAAACAATTCTTTCCCTTTTCCACACATTTTTAAAATTTTATAAAAACTGCAAACTTACAAATTAAGACATCGCGTTTTTTCACGTTTCCTATTCGCAGAAAATCTGCATCTGATACGGCGCATGTTCGATAGAAACAAGTTATACTCTTATACCAATAGCCCAGACAGAAAAAATGTCATTATTTATCAAATTTCAGAAACGTTGAACATGGGTAGTTTCCGATTGAATGCAACTCTTTTTACTTTAATCTATCAATATCAGACCCAAGAGTTCAACTCGTTTTCATGAAGTAGGGGAAAGTCTAGAAAATCTTCAGACGTGACGCACCAAGTTGAATTGCGGAGGTGAAATGAAACCATCTAATCATAGTTACATTCCACTCTTTACATTTACCTGCGTGTTCATGTTTCAGTCGCTGTCTATCCGATTTTTATACAAGAAGCTTTTTATGCTGCTAAGTACATAGATGGAAGGTTCCGAAAATCGGTTCGTCGCGATTTCATCAGACCGGATAGGCATCTCAATGTTCATCTATGCATGTGGTCACACATGATCCCATGCAAATTATCCAAAATGAATGGAAACAATGTTTCATTACGATTTCGAGTTGTAACTACCTCTCGAATTCTGAATAGTTTTTTTAACAAATATGTCATTGGTCGGTCAACAATCTTATTCATAAAACTTCTGGTGGTATGTTTTCCGCAGAACCTTGTCGAGATATTCATCAAGAGAATAAGCTCTCTGTGAAATCTTCATCGCTACGACCCCGCGTGATTCATAAAATCAATAGCGTTGCGTACGCTAGTCATCACGTTTTTCTTCTCCATACACATTTTGTAGCTCCACTGAGTAGATACATTCATTTCCTAGTCTTATAGAATGGACTGTCCAAATTTCGTTATGAAATGGTATGGTCCAGACACTAGAAAAGATCTGTTACTCTTAGAAAGAGAAAACACGATGAAGCCAATCTAATAGTCCTGATGAACGTACGGAAATCAGTATTCTTCATCCATACGACAGAGAAAATCATCCAAAATGTTGTCGAAAATAAAATCTTCCCCCATTTGGCTCCTCTATTTTTTCTCCCCGAAGAGAAATTTTTCGTTCGAGCTCCTGAATCACGTGCTATCAAGCTAACACATGTCGGATCAACGTACGTACATAAATGTAATTTCCAATTCGTGCACAATAGAATATAACGCATTCTAGTTCTGAGATTTTCAATATTCTCAATTATATTCAATTATTCATTGTGATCAATGTGTCACGTTGTTAGCGATACAGTGACTGCCAAGCATGTAATTATCAACTTATCATGGAGCGTGAAAAATGGAATAAGATGATGAATGATCACAAATTAATTAATATTCAAGAATTTGTAAAACTTACCCAAAAGCAATAATTTGAGTTCACGTCTCGCGTCACGCTTGTCCCTTCTCAATTGTCGTTCGATTTCCTGATTGATACGCTTTTGTTCTTTAGCTTCTTCCGAAAGGCAGCACGCCATGATTTACAATAATTCAATCAAATCCGTATTAAGTTGGATTGAACGACTAATTGCAATATATGAATGTATATTTTCCTTTTCTCATTCGTCGTTTTTCCTCGTTGCGCTCGCGGCTGCCGAGCGTTCCCAATGTAGCCAGGAGGTGACGGCTGGTAATACTGCCCCGGCTATCTCTCGTTCTACAAATATTAGCCCGATGCCACAATCAAAATATATCGTTCTGTATGAAATTCCAATAATAATCACAATACTGACATTTTCCGAATGTCATATTAATATTATATAACTTAATACAAAACTAATTCGTTCCACTGCTGGTTATTCAGGGGTGACCCCCCCCCCCCCTCCCCCTCCTCCTCCTCCCGAAGTTATCAAATTTTTTTTGGAGCAAAGAACTATTTCGCCTGAGGAATAACGTGAGACTCACTGAATCACTGGAGAGAGAAGGAGTGCATGTGTGTACATATGTGAGTCGCAAATTCGAATTTAAATCGAAAACAAAGCCAAAAACTGACAGATGATATTATGCAAGAGTGAGAAAAGAGAGGGATGTATCTGTGTTTTGCTGCTGATAACGCCCCCCCCCCCTCCCCCCCAATACGCGCGCGCGGTTGCATGTGTGCTCCATCTACTTCTCCTCACACGCCAGGAAATCTTTACATGTCTTCAACTGTGTATCAGCCACAACCCCTTTAAAAGAATATTTGAAATAAATATCAATCCTCATTTCCTATTATAATTCAGGATTATGAATGATGGAGAATCCTTCAGAACAAGTGCAGACAGACCGACAGACAGACAAACATTCAGACAGACATCCACACAGTGCGCGCGCGTGTTCGAACACGCAGCCTGTCAGAGGAGACCAGCGACCATCCAGTGGTTGCGTATCTTCTTTGCACTCTCTAGATCGCTCACCCTCGCTATGTATTAAACAAGCGCCCTTCACATGGCTGTTCTCTCTGCTCCACGCTTCACTCTTCTTTCCGTTCATACCCTTTGGCCTGTGGCGCGGTTGGGTGTGGTAACGCACTGCTATGCGTATCTCTCTCTAACTCACAAATGCCCCTTCCCCCTATTCCCTACCCAGAATATTTTCTTCTAATTCATTGCACACACGCTACTAGGCAGAGTGACAAGCAGCACCACCAATGACCCATCATCTGCACCAGCATGAAACACAATATCCGCAAAACAACTCAGTGATTTCGAGTGCAACTTTTTCTCCCACAGTATCGTTTGTTGTCGTTCCTATGAATTCCTTACACTCGAAACGATGGATGGATCAAATTGTCGGAAAATGAATGTGACAAGAAATATTTGCAATTATTTATATTTATAGGGATGAGATTCGCACCTTTCTCAGCTTTGTCGATTCACTTTTTGTGAATTTCTCTTGCAACAGAACACTATAGATTTATTTTCTCACTGCACTTCCCACAGTGCCAATAACTGTCAGAATCATTCACCGACATAAAGTTACACCGGCTTTTTATTCAACCCCCGCCTGATTTTTTTTGCTCTTGTGCGTGTATTTGTATTTCCCTCTACATATGTTGGTATGTATATTGGATGGAATCCTGTTAGTGCAAACCAGATTTCACGAAGCCAAACAAAAAAACCGGGAGTGTTTAGGTGAAATGTGGTACTTTCGGATATCAGGTCGCGCGCGGTGAGCACGTGTCAGCTAACCAGATTAAAATCGGCAAAGTAGCGGGGCTGCCACCGCCACCCACCACTGCCACTACTACAACACTACTGCCACCATCACCACTACTACCACTGCCTGGCTGTGACAGCCTATCGCGATCAAGCTGGAGAAGGCACGGCGAACGTAACAGCCCGTGCAGAAAATAAAAAAAAATTTGATTTTAATACAACAATACGCCAAAAAACTGGTGAACGTCGAAGACCTCAATGCTAGTGTGTATTATTTTCTGCAATATTGTGAAACAATGTTCCGATATTCTTTATCTACACCCCCCCCCCCCCTTCAACCACCTTTCAAACACCCTTTTTTTCCACTCTTCATGTACACGGCACAAGTCGTGCTCACCTTCTTTCAATTAAGAGTGCTACTTAGGTTATATTCGTAGTATCTCTATCCTTGCCGTTGAATCTCGCGCGCACTCCGAAATCTCTGTCGCTCGCTCCCACTTTCTCACACACAGTTCCGTTCACATTGTATTCATCACACATGCATGCATGTATGCATGTATGTATATATGTATGTATGTATATATGTATGTATGTATGTATGTATGTATGTATATATGTATGTATGTATGTATGTATGTATGTATGTATGTATGTATGTATGTATGTATATATATATATATATGTATATATATATATGTATATATATACATATATATATATAGTGTTGTCCTAACCCTCTTCAAAATGTCGATGAACATTCGGGCGATCACAAAACTTACATCTTATGTCTGTCGCATGTGCCCCAGACTTTACTATTAGCTTATAGTAATAATAATAAATATTATTTTGTGCTTTTTATCTCGCTTCTTCTCACAATACAATTGGGAACGCACAAGATCTTAATGCCGCCCGGTACTGCCCTGCCACGACCGAATTATCCCGGTCTGTTCCCGTTCATCAGACAATTGTCGGCTGCTCCTTTTGAAGCCTATTTCCATTTAATGAAAATGTCTTTTTGTTTTGCTGTGTACTACTATATCACGAAATGTTAATGATTGATCGGAACATTGTGATAATTGAATGTGACTCACACACGCGCACGTATTAACAGACTGCAGTTTCGTTTTGGCGTTTTTTTTTTGTTTAATTATTTATCTATTTGTATCTATTCGTTTTTTATGGTGTTTCTCCTCTCTTCGAGTTATTATCCACCCGCATAGACTATCCGCCGCTCCACAGTACTTCTCTTGCGCCCCACGGTAACCGCCTATCGCAAGATGGCGTCCGACGTTGCTCGCCTGCCGGCTCTCCAATCTTCCCCACACCGCCACTGTCGCTCGCGACACATCCTACACTTCCACCACCTTTTCATAAAATCTGAATGGATATACTGTGTTCGTATGTATTGCGCTGTCACCCGAAATCTGGTGCATGTTTTTGCCTTCTCGGAGTTAATGCAGCGACAGTAGCGCCCCTGATCGCCCCCAATGATAACTCTAGTCAGTCACAAGTTGTCTTTCTTTATTAATTTTAGCTATTTTTTATCGTAAATATTGTCATGAGTTGTATGGAATTGCTAATTCACTTATGTATTTTATTTGCATCTGAATGACGTATTGATGAACTCGAATATTCGCGGAAATACCTATTGATATTGATTATCATGTTGGATGTGTTATTGAGCGCGCGATTCAAATTTAATTCTTTGGGAATTTCTCAGCTGCATTTCTTTCTTTGATCCAAGCGTAATTGAATTGTTCAAATTTTTTCATAAACCAGTTTTGGAAATTTAGTTTTGTCCAATCAACTCATAAATTTTGAATAACCAACTCTGATGAAAATCTTTCATCGATCGAAATTCTCAAACGAATTATGATTCTTGCGCACCGGTAATGGAAATAGTTCTATGATCTAATTTCATATATATGATTTGATTAATTTTCCGAATAGAAATGATAATAGAATGTCATTGATTTTCGCAAGGATAATGCCCCTTCTAATCTTTTTCATAACAAGTTGCAATTTTTCACAAATTGATCATTTTTCGGTTTCTGCGTTGGAACACTTCGTATGCTCAATATCAAATCCGATAAATATTAAATGAATGGATGAAATCCTATCATAACTCGTGGCCAGAATAGATTAAATCCAACACAAAGTCATGATGATTTGAAAGTCCTATCAATATTTGAAAATAGAGAATAAACCACACCTTGTTTTTGTAGGGTAATGGTGGTTAGGAATGCAATTATTATGCGCGTTTTGGAAATATAATTCCGACGAGCTAAAAAGTTTCGTGATAAACTGTTAGCGATGGAACGATAGAAGAATTAATTCCTTAAAATAGGAAATCACGTTTTGAAAGATAAGTTATTTCTTCTATGCATTCGAACACTGTAAAAAGTGTTGTTTATCAAGCTTCGAAATAATGCATAATGTGTCCAAGTGCTGATACACGTGATCAATTATAGGGACAAATTCAGCCATCGGTGTCAGTTTGTAACAAGATTGTTTTTCCAATGAAAGGCTTCGCGTTTTTCTTGTTATTCCATTTTTTGTCTCTCTGTTTCCCCATTCGAATGTCTTGATTTTCGACCGTGAGCATGTTCCACAGACATAAATTCCTCAGGTGACGTACGCCTTTTGCGTCGCCCATTCTTACGTAATAATGGATAACACAAAAGAGAAAATGGTCACTTGATCTAATTTTTTCACCATTCCATAATTTCGTATGCAAATAGATGGGGGACAATACTATGTAGACGATTTTCATTCAGATGAACAAAAGTTCTTCGGAAACTCTCACGTTTCAAGTCGTAGCTTGTAGTTGGGTCTCCATTAGAATTATTTACAGTAACCTCGCGTCACTGCATACCTTTTATTGTGCCTCTGTCGAAAATGGAGGAGTCCGATGGCACAGTTGAAAAAAGGAGTAATATTTGAATGAAATAAATAAGAGGCGAACCAGATGAATGTTGCAGATGATGTGATTGTATTGAGATGTATCATTGCATCCAATATACTCGTGACTCAACCTGAGTGCTATATTAGTACCTCTCGTTCACAATCAGCGAATGAATCATTGACTTGAATACTTATTAATTACATCTTATTGATTCTCGTAAATATGATATTCTCATATCGGCATTGATAAATAGTGTGAACAGATTCGATGACTTGTTTTCATCAGCAAATTCTTGGTTGCCATATCTACGTGATTCTAATTCGCTACTGGTATACTATACAAGGTTCACCGACTTAAAGTTCGATTGGTGTTCCACTTTTGTTATTTGCTTCTGCAAAATCATTTATTAATATTCAATTAGAGACATTTGATGAAATGACAATATAATGATGATCATGGAAACATGAATTATTAGTGTATTAATATTATTTTTTCGTTTTCTCTGATGTTAGAAGTACGAAGATTATAGGAAACATAATGACTTATATCTCCAAGTATAATTAAACAACATGACATAAAAATGATAAAAGATATAACAATAGCTCAATGTACCGATAATCTATAGAAACAGTAAACTGTCGAACCAAACATTTAAAATAACAAATAACGCATAGAACTTGTTTCAACCTCCCTGTGGTTTTTTTTTGAACGGATGATCCATCATTGGGATGCAGCAGTGAATGAAAACAGAATGGAAACCAAGCGTGAGTCGTTTAACAGTGCTTTTCAATAAGATGCATTTCTGTCGAATAATGAACTCGTTTTGATCTCGTAGGATAAATTGCCAGCGGCGTAAGAATACCGGTTCTGGTATTCGCGTGATGTAAAAATCAATTTATATCGCAAATTATGCGAATGGGAATTTTTAGTCTCGACAATCATATACAACGGGATCAAACTGCGTGCATCAATTCTTTCTTATTCGCCAGTTTTTGTCATCATGCCCATCATTCATTCACAATTATTTCATACACATTTTTTTAAATTATATTTAGAGATTGGAATTATCGAAAACATGTACCTAATATTTCTATTCATTGTTTCTGTTCTTTCACTTTCTCAAATTTATTCTTGCTTAAGTTCAAAGTAATCGACTTTCCAATACCAATTGTCGACTGCGAATATCATGCCAAATCTTACATTGCGTATCATCCAGCTTGGAAGATAAGGCGTCATACAAGCCTTATTGGCGGCTTCAAGGACAGAGACTCTGACCACAAGATCCAGGACGTTTTCTCTATCGCAAAATTTACAAAATCTACGTACATCAAAAATTCTCCAGAATTTCGTACCCGTGTGAACACGCCGAATTCTATCAATTTCATAAGCTAAAGAAGCGTTGCGAAGGTCAAATCATTTAGGAGCTCCGACGAGCATAAATGATATACTATAATATTCACACCCAGACTGACGTATCTTTCCACTTATACAAGAACAGAAAAAATGAATTAGATGTTTCGTATCCCACATAACAGATCTCAGTCGTGCAGGACTAATCATTCAATCTTTTAATCCACCATTTTATTTTAGCATTACATCAATGGATTGGTTTTGAAGTTAGGCCGTGGATTTCGAACTGTTTCAATGGTACAAGTCTATTGGATAGTGTTATCTCCTGAATTCTGGTTAAACAGTCATTTCAATTAACTTCACAGATTTAGATTGTTTGCTATTTTTCCATCACACACCTACTGTCGATGGAATACGCCCTATAATTTATGGAAATATGTACAATTTCATAGAGTAATTCAACATTACCGTCTGTATTGTATTCTAAACATATATATTATACCGTTTCAACTCGCAGATAGAGATGACACGCGTCATACTTCTCTCAGTATCTTCATATAAATAGATACGTTACAGAGTGATATTATACAATACATACTTATAGAATATATCACACGATAAATATACAATGCAGAGTTCAAACCAAAATGTCGTAGAGAAACCAGGAATCATAAACAGAATTCATCACTGCAGTGATGTAAAGAAAATAAAACGCACACGTTCTCGATCAATTGTTTTCATACATAATGTGTACATAACAGTGTATGTATCCATACTGTAGTCCGGAAGAAAGCAGTAATAAACTGCAATCTGCTTATTTAAATACTGCTTCATTTTGGACGGCAGTATAGCATTGCGAAAAACAGAAAAAAATTAAGAATGCAAGAACAAATAGTACTTGCAAGGAAACTTTATATAGTCCGGTTAACCTTTCCAATTATTGACACAATACTATTGCTTAAAGAGTCTCGCATATTGATATTTCTCCTTTTCTTGATTATTTTCACGAATGATAACCTCAATTCATCTTTTTTTGTTTAATTATCCAACTTCTGTTCTCTTTTACCAATAATGTATTGAAATTAGCTCGCGCAATCCATTCGCTCAATCGGTATACGAGTAACTTCATGCATTTCGCACCGATACTTATTTGAATAGATTCTGATTGCCAAATTACTCCTTTTTACATGTATTTGAAGCATATATAATCTCGAGTTTCTTTCCACCGTTCCATTCTAAATAAAAAAGGAGACGGAAAATTTGTTCCGAATTTTGTTTATCTTATTTCCCTATATTGAAGCGCAGTGTAAGTTAAATTGGCACAAATAGTTTGGCTGGGTGGCATGTTCATAAGGCACATCTATGCTGTTTCTTCAATCGCAGCACTTACCAGCGTCAAACATCAATTTCAAATTCATAATAAATTTTCTTCCATCAAAAATCAGAAATTGTCTTCCATTTCACATGTTGAATACGTATTTTCATATGATATACACATTAGAATAGCGCTGAGAGGATTTTTCAATCTCCTGATAATTCCAACCACTTTCATATAGTCTTATAAGTTAAGGAGAATTCTTCAACGCATTTCGCTGAAGAATGAGCGGACCCATTTTATGAACAATTTCGTGCTCCAAATGAGATTAAAGAAAACTACGAATGATTCTCTCTCATGGCGGAGTAATACATCCGTACCAGATCAAAAGTTGCTTCATCACTTATTTCTCTGTTTTCAAATATGTCGGATCGGATTTTAGAACTTATATTTTGATCGAAAGTGTGTCAAAATGTTCGATTTTGTCTGTATTAGTATTCAATATGCAACTTTAGACCAAGTTATGCGAGGACCACAATATCATCAAGCTGTTCATGAGTAGAGTTTTAATTAATGAGGCAGTTTGCACTTTCATGTGAATACAATTTTCTTCGTGAATTATGCTATTCAATTCGTCGTTTTCTCTTCCTTCCTTCATTTGAGTGCGGAGATTGAAGTGTACGTGGCAGATTATAGACGATCACCTCACAATGGTTTCGTAAAATTAGCTGGAAACATTCCTTTTTCACTTGTTCCCTCTTTGATCCCCATTAGCCAACCTTCTTCCTGCCACAATTCAAATTATTATCAAGAATAATATGAAGAGATATTGAAGGAAAATTGATGGAAAGAAACGCATTTGGAAAGATGTATTGAGAAAATTGAATTATTTGCGTGTATAACTTCTTCGCAAGTTTCAACAATAAAAATTCAGCGTTGTGAAAAGTACATTTGACTCAATACAGGCTCTCTATTCCAGAAAATAGAATAAATTTTCAATTTGCTCAATCATCATCAAACTATGAGAAAATATTAGTATATGTTGCTTACCTGTTCTTCTGGATCATCATATTCAACAACGCGTATTATTTCACCAACGTCGAATGACAATTCATCTACATCTTCACGATTATACTTGTATGTTGCTTTCACCCTATACAATACTCCTGGTGGCAAATTATCCGTTGTCGCTCCTATAGACAAATTGGTACCATTTTCATATTCCACGTCTAAAAATCATTTGAAATTAATACGGCATTAGCGATAGGATCTCTTTGTGTCCTTGAATCTTCTTCGTCTCCGAATAAAGTATCAATGGTTTTGTTCCAACCCCTCAGTTATGGAAAAATAATTACTTAGATAGAAATAATCGACAAGTAAGGAAGCAACCCCATAAACGAGTATAAATCATGCTTGCGTTCATCCAAGACTATTCGTTGTTTCTCTTGAATGATATTCCATTGAATTACTGGTGTATTACTGCACGATCCATCATCTAGATGCACTGATGATTTTTGGGATCAATATATCAAAAATAAGGTAGTAATGGATGCACAACAATGACAAATTTCTGAGTAAATAACTTCAATAACTGAACTAGCTTAATACTTTTCATTGTCCGCATAACTATTATTCTTGCGAAAAAATTGCAATACTCACCTACTGGTATATCATACAGTTCTTCGACACGTTTAAGAGGTGGCGCCCCACTTTGATGCGATTGGTCTTGATTATTAGCTGAATTATCATTGCCGTTAGCATTACTATTTGTATTGCCATTTAATTGTGTTGTTGGTGATGATTCTCTCGGTTCAGCCGTCGCGTCGTCACGCGCTGAAACAAGCAGCGTACAACCAACACCAAACAAAAAAAAAATGAGAAAGCAACACACAACCAGGCATTGTTTGTGTCCATTTCACGTGAAAGTGCCCTTTCACGGACAATTGAATACATAAAAGTATTAGTTCATGCGAATTATATTTCACTCAGATGTTGATTGCAGTTATCATTTTTCATAGGGTTTATCCAAGTGCTTTCAAGTGAAATTTGTATCAACAGTGTAGAAATGAAAATGTAATTACCGGTTGGTATATTATCTCGCGTTGGCGGTTGCATGTTGATTATCAAACTGTGGAATACCATAATTCCAGTGAATTATTTATCATCGTCAACACATCTACATCATTCTAAATGAGAAAAAATAGAACAATTTATTTGAACTTACGTTGAATTCGCGTTTGGAGATTTTGGTGATTGTGTTTCGGAGTTTTTTTTCAGCGTGTATGATCCTCTTTGACTTTCATTCGCCAATTTATCGACAATCGCTTCCAACTCCGAATAAACCTAACAGAGAAGAGGGCAGTCAAATGGTCAAATATGTTCACATATAGTTCAATAAATTCGATCAATGATGTATTCGGAGGTATTGGATTAAAATTGGTAATGTCACACTCGAAAAACTGTTTCAGTCGCACGGTGAAATTGTTACATCTAATAACAATATTCGTTTCAGTCTATTCACAACACTGTAGTTCTAATCTAGTCAACAGACATTAATTCAACTTTTTGCTACGACAAGGAAACGAAGTTTTCTTATAGAGATTATATGTAGAAATATGACAGATAATGAAGATAATCTTATTTTCCGTTGTATCCCCTCAAATTATAAGTGATCGAAATTCATTATTCTCAAAAGTTATGAAATGAAAAGTCAATTCCCAGATTATTTAGTATCGCGCAATCACTGTTTTCTTGAATAAGTAGTTCGCAATGAGGATAAAAAAACTCACAAATAACATAAGCGATAGATCATTTGCATTCGTGGGAGATAGATTTTATAGTATGAGTATGGCAGCTCTGCTATCGGATTGTCTGAAAAAATTTGCGTCCCATGGCAAAACTAAGACTTCAGTTATATACATATAATATACGCTCCTACCGGTAGAGATACGTATTTTTCCATACAGAATATGTACGTATAAGAACAGCAGCATTCCTGTACGACTGAAACTATTTTTTCACTGTAGAATAATGAATGTTTTGGCGGTTTCTAGATACAAATTTACCATATTATAAAAAAAAACTTCTATCACATTTACCTTCGCACTCTCAACGTGGAATACTTGCTCAGCAGCAAACAAAGTTTGTAAGTTGGTGACAAGGAACAATACTCGTGAATCGTACAACGCTGGCAATTCGTCGTGCAATTCAGAATTGAGTTGTTCATAAGTTCGTTTCGCCTCGTCAAGTAATTCTTTTGCCTTTGTTACTTTAACCTCGTCCCGTTTCTTCGGATTGCACTGTAACGACTGGAAACTGTGGCGTTGACCATCGAAATCCACCAATTTACGGCCACGTTTGTCCACTTTTTTCTTCAAATCAAATTTTTACAAAAAATGGATAACTCGAACAAAATAACTCAACTGGATCATGACAAAATAATGTATCGTGTGTTATCAATAACCAATATTACGTACTCTCATCTCAGGAAATTGACATTGATATGTGTTGAGTGGTACAAGCACTTGATCAGCGAGTTTGTGAGTGAAATCTTGCCAAAGCATGTCCAAATTTTGTGCTTGGACGTAAAGTAAATCATGTCCAGTCCATTGACTCTCGTATATTTCATTGAGTGAATCCATGAGAGTCTTCGATGCAGCTTGGACAGCTGAAAAACGGAAAAAGACTGATGTGACAGACGATGAAAATGAAGAGCAACATACCAACTTGCGAATATGCAACAATTTCGCCTATTGTGAATTTATGAACATCAGCGATATGCGCAAGTGGATAACGCAGAGAAATTCGGCTGCGCGTGAAATTGAAACAGACGGGATAAAGATGACTCTCTTCAGAGTTGAGGAATAATTTTATTTGTTCTTGAATTGTATATGTTGTATTCGTTTGGCGGATGCATTCCATGCTAGGCTTTCACACGACCTGCGGCCAGTTTATTCATGACACTATTTTAGACATCACAAGTCTCAAGTACATGTGCCTACAGAGATCACAAAAATAATATCGTTGTTTATCAAACATTATTGCTCAAGTATAATACTTATACTAATGACACGAGCGGTGATGTTCGTTAAATGACGATATGTGATGTATGAGAAAATATTGTGTAGGTTTTATGAGGGACAAGCTTGACGAGATAAGATGAATATGAACATAGAAAAGTTTTGATGTATTTAATGCAACCCTCACAATGGAAACATTGAACACTTGTAAGTCAAAATGAGGTCTAAGCTTGAACATGAAAAATATCACCGTTCTTTATATATTATATTTTCGGGAGACGAACTGAGCTATACAGTTATTATGCATCCGCGTATGCGTGTATAGCATTCATGCAGATTTAATATGTTGCACGTTTCCAGCTTTCAACATACAAACACTCCTGAGGTTTTTATTTCCGCCTGAAAATTAGAAAAATTAAACCAAGCTGAAACTCCATTAAGGATATAAGTCGTCGTGAGCGAAAATCAATTCATAGGGATTCAAGATAATATTAATCATTCGAAATTTCCGTTTATGTATTGGCATAAAAATTGAAATTTCAATAGTATAATTATATTTGCATGTTTGTATTAATTTTATCACTAGTTGAGAATCATTTTCCTCACTTTCTGTCCCAACTGGTGAACGCGCAGCATAGCAGTATCCAACTGGATTCATGTTCCACGCGGACGTGTTAATTCTACTCTCACTCTATAAATAAACTTTTTTGCATATGTGTGTGCATGAAGTGTCCCGATATACATGTCGCGAACGTCGCAAGGAATGATTCTCGGCATGCCCATACAACTCAATTTTACGTATACAAAATTGAATTCTGTGATAGTATTTAGTTGTTGATTTCGCATTATACAATTCAAATTGAATAAAATATCTATGAAAAATATATATTCCTTCAAGATAATATTGTACCCAGTTCTTTATACGCACCGCGAACACATCTGATGTAATTATTGAATTCTTTTTGCAATCTTGTGGCTGCATTCTGTTGTCTAGTGAAATTTTGTAGATGCTCGTCAAATATATCATCAGCAGTCCTGTCAACTTTGCCCAAGTTTTGGAGGAACTACGAAAAGAATAATACAGAAAAAAAATCGTTAAATACACATCTATACAACTCAAATTATTGTGTCGTGATTGAAACATTGCTGCAGTTAGAAAGAAGATCTGATTTTAGAATGAGAGCTAACAAATATTTCCGATAGTTTGTATACTTTCACCCAGCAAAAAATCACATACAAAATATTACAGAGACATAGACTTGTTATTAATAGATATCCCGATTTGAAGAAGTCGTCATCACTAATAAAGGATGAGTCGGGTCTGAATGGCAGGTTGTCGTCTTGTAATTTTTCTTCTCGTCATTTATTCATCAATTCCTAAACTTCACGAAATGGATGAGGGTCTCTTATTCAGCGCTGGCGTACAACTTATTTTTATATGCAGCAATTGACATTTCTTACCCATACACGAATACATATTTGTATACATTGAACATCACATGATTGAACATCAGATGATTTATCTGAGTTAATTAATTGTATTTTTTGAAACAACGAATTCAAATGTGAGGATGATTTTCTCAGAAAACCGCAGCCGTGACTGAATTGGTTATTTCATATCTACTCTTTGCGACATACTGTTGCGTACATTGTAACACTCCATTCTTGATGCCCCAAGAAAATATGGTTTTGATATTGATAAATCACATTAGATCTAATTTGCCGATTGTGTGAATTTACACAGATCGTATTGAATCTCCGTAGACCTTTGCAGAGGAATGAAGGTCTACTGGAATACAATGCAACACGCAGCTTACTGTTGATCATCAGATCTTCGTAGATCCATTGGGATCGTCGATTCCCAAAAAGGACAAACTAGCTCTAATGGGATTCATCAAGATCCAAACCAGGAATATCGTTAAATTCTTCTGTATTTTATGCTACTAAAACGTTAGGAGTATGATGATAGTTTGATGAACAATATCATTGTAGTTGATCTATGAGACTTGAAAACCCATCAGCTCACGTACGAAGGCTATCGTGAACCGTTATTTCGAATCTGCACTTGAGATTCTAAGATTCGAAACGAGTATTGAAGTGGTTCTTTTTAAATTTGAAACAATATATTTATGCCCCAGCGCTGCACATCCCACACAAAAGCCTTCAATTGAATGAAATTGTTTCGTTTCAGGAAAAAAATGCCGACCGACGGACAAGAGAAGCTATGCGAAAATGGAGATCAATTTTTTTCAATTGGTTTGCGTCACAATGTTCAGGATCTTCTTACGAGACACACATTTGATTTTTCACATGCATATCCACTCGAAAATAATCAACTGCATGTTCACATGACTGTGAAGTTTATCCCGCGAATTTGTCATGAGATACGTATATCATTCAAGTGTTCTTGTATCCTGTGCAGTGTCGCCTCCTCACGACCTAATAATGTGTCGAATTTTTTCGTTTCTACGCCCTATCAGTGTAGCCAGATCGTGGGTAAATCGTACCCCCACTTCGTGACTCTCTGCCGTAAGAGAGCATCGGAAAGCATTGAAAACAGTGACAAAGTGGGGGTACAATTTACCCACGATCTGGCTACACTGCGCCCTATCCTCAATATTCAATAATAATAAATAAAAAAAAAAATGGATAAGGCTAGACGGAGAGAAAATTATAGGAAAAATTGTTATTTCAACATCGTAATGTAGGACTAGACTTTTATTCTTGTTGCTTTTCCAATGTTTCACTGAAAATTTACTGTTCCCATTACATATTCTGCAATGTTAACATGGTAATTTTGACCGAAGGATTCTGTTAAACTATTTGAGAAATCACAATGTTACATCGTAAAAAACATTAACAAAAAAATTTAAATTTAGAAGTTATATTTTCTCTTTTGTCCAATCTTTATATTTACTTTTAACTAAAGCTATCATTACGGTACTGCCTCTGTAAGAATACGATGTGAGCTAGAAATATTACGATGTGACATCGTAGAATTTTAATTTATGTAGAAAAAAAGTAAAAATCTGAATGACTGTACTGGGAATCGATGCCAGCTCTAACTGGTAGAAATCAAGTGTTCTACCGATAGGCTATCGAAACTGATATCAATTAGTAATGAATTGGTTTATAAATATTGAGCCACATCGTCTATTTTATGTTGATGCACCTTCTTTATCCTAGAAAATTCCACTTTACCGATTGTACGATTTACGATGTGAACATCGTAATATTTACTGAAGAGCGTAGGGCTTTGTATTATTCTTGGTAGTATTATTTTCTATATGAAATTTACGATGCAACATTGTATTAATTCCAATTTTTTCATTCTGGTCCGGCGCTGCTATTTTTCATACTAAAAATTACGATGTGTTTGTAGTAATTTTTAGTATAATTTTCTTTCCGTGTACCTGAAGCCTTTTCTTGCTTCTCAAATCTGTAGTGTGTCTTGTCCTGTACGTGTGGGCAGGGTTACAGTTCTAAAACCCTGTTATTGATTAATAAATACATTCAATTCGTACTATATTAATTTTATTTTTTATACGAGGTAATTATTATATAGTTATAAAAATACTTTATCACTATAAATTTTTTGACTAATATAAATATATAATTGTCTGTAACATAGATTTTAGAAATATTATAGAAATATTAAACTTCAAATTACTACAGCATATGCAAGCCCAGTTAAATAGTCACTAATACGATAAAAAGAATAATCAGTAACTATTGCTTTTATACGTTGGTTAAACTTTTCATATTGTCGACACAAATTTTTATATTGTTGTTTTTTTTCGAAGTAAGCCTATACTATTAACTGTTCTATCAAAAAATCAGGATATGTTAGTTCATAAGCAAATACTATTTTATGATAAACAATATATTCCGTAAAAATCAGGTGATTTGTTAGTGTATAGTAATGAAATAATTAAACAAATATTAGTTTTTAAGTTGGATATAACATTACAGAAATAATATTTACTAGATATTCTAGCATAGAGATATTATTTTCATGGTTAATTTTTGTATATAGTTATTTTTGAATAAGGCTAATTGGATGGATTTTTTAGTTTTAGGTTGTTTCATCATGGTTCTTGTTGTATTGAAAATTATTTTGAGGGTATTTTGAGCAGACACTGTGGGCACGGAAATTAAACTGATTCATTCAATTAAAGTTGGTAACTAAGTAACTGTCGACGTGGCTATCGATTCAATTCAAGTATTGTTACGTCTTGATGTGCGTTCCGATTGTTAATTAGACATTACTTTGTTTGTAGAGTATTAAGATGATCCTTCAATTGTGGGCGTGGAGTTTGATTGGTTGATTGATTGATTGATTAATTGATCGTTGTGTCGATGCTTGTTGATCATCTGTGATCCTTCTATCAGATTATTTCCGAATTGAAACGTATCAGAAGTAATTGAATTCAGATAGAGTTCCAAGAATGATAGAGGACCATGTGCTATGCCACTGCTATGCACAGGTCAAGGATTTGGATGCTGGTTGAATTCACTTGATTTTATTCGCTATGAACTTAGTTTCCACTTGATTTATTGATTGTTAGCTGACACTCAAATTGTTGATATACATTAATGGTAATTGGCAAATTCCACTTTAAATTGAGAGTTTGTTGTATGTGTTTGATTTAGTTGCTCTGTGGAAGACTGATAGAACTTTTGTCAACGTTAATATTTAACGAACTGAGGTAATATTGGAAAGGGGGAGTCGGTATTTATATGGATTTTATTGATGATGGACGGATATTCGTCAGCTATTTTGATGTGAATTCGTGAGCGTTCTGTGTTCCCACGAGAGGGGGAAAATCTGGCGTTTCCTGAATTTGTGTATTTTTTTCTTAGTTGCGTTCCCACGTGAGAAAATGTACTGAAACTTAATTCAGCTGAATACATTTGCTGATTGGTTGGCAAATTCAGAGTGGATACAATTTCATTCATTTTTGACGTTAGAAACGTGTTCGGCGAACGTTTGCCCAACCGGATATAGCGTATTTTATGAATTATTATTTTGATGTGTGTGTGATGTGTGTGAATGAAAAATTATAGAATATCCATTTTATTGAACGCTTGAATCAGAAATTATTTAATTATTTCATAGGTGTGATTGTGTATGGATTGAAAATGTGGATGGAGAGATGGCCAGTACATAACAGTATGTTCCCAGACATCATGGGGTTGAAAGTGCATTTCAGAAAATTTCAATTCGTTAAAATTCATCGAAATTGAAAGTAGTTGAAATTCTTCAAAATGCCACACTTATTGATTACAATCATAATTTCCCAATCAAAATGAAATTCATAGAACAATTTCCTAACGAAAATAATATACGCAATGATTGCACCTGATAACAATTTCAGACCTGAATTCTATGAACAGGTGACTTTCAACTTCAGGTTTATCTTTCCCCATTTTTCATGCATTTATTTCCTACAAAGTTGCAGCAGCTTTGGAGTGGGGCACATTGACAATGCATCGAGGATTCAATTTTTCATTTGCTTCGAAAATTAAACAAGTGATGGTCGTGTAGATGTGGTGAAAAATTGAAATTTGTATTGAAAATCGCAAATCATGGCTAACTTGTACAAATTAAATGGAGAGAAACTGAAGTTTCTGCATAAATTTTATTTTTGTTATTATGTCATGGTTCACGGTTATTCATACGTGTTAACTATATCTTAATTATTACTGTCATTCGTGGGCATTCTCTTTTCTAGTCAGTCATTGATGAGTATGCGGTCAGTATGTTTTCGGATTTCAGTGCAATCTGTTGACTTTTGTACTTTTGATAGAGATAAATTCATACTCAATCACTGTCACGAATCTGTCAAAATACTATCGACTTAAGATAGTTGCCTTTCTATCGTCCAGTCAAAAAGTTTCTGGTCAATGCCAACATTCATATACCAATAGTCGAGGATTGTAAGTTATATATTACTGACTCAACTGTACTCCATACACAATAGCATTTTATATATGAATAGACACTTATCAACAAGTATCGTTTTGTACGAATCTGTGACAACGTCGCATATATATTTTCCCATTCACTCGTGCATAAAGTGATGATTTGTAGAGTCATGTGGGGCAAATGTGCGCAGTGGGTAAGAGTGAGCAATTCCATGTATTTGGGGCTCAAATGAATGGGTTTGCGCACTCTTACCCACTGCGCACACTTGCCCCACATGACCCTATATAGTTTATGACCACTGCAAGCATTTCATCATTTTTACGTTGAAAAAGCATAGCAGATCGTACACGATATAGGAGAAGATTCATTAAACAAAATGCTTCACCAAAAGCTGGGAGTTGTGGGACTCCTTCTTTTGAAAAAACACGAAAAGATCCAATTAAAAATTTCATCATATATTTTGTGGTGGATATTTATGATGAAGAATAAATGAAATAATGTTGAGACTTTAATTTTCTATTTTATTCCTGCCGATGATAATTATGCATTCGAAATTTTAACTTGACTCTTTTTTCAATTCGAATTACTTATCTTCGCATTTTCTTCTTCCATCCCGCCATTTCTCCTGTTGCATCGTTGCCGCACCGTTTTCACGCTACTACTATTTTGATATCCCTTTCACCGAGATATTGGATGTCAGTTATTCATAGCGGTAATAATTCTCTTTTGATACAAAAGAAATTATCAGTTTCCCTGCTTTTTACGGGTTGCATTCACCAAAAGTTACATTTTCAACTGCACTCGCCTCCTATTTGCTATAGACAATCACCTATGACGTAATGACAGGTGTACGCTTCGTAATATTATTTCCTTCCTAGACGAGTAATCATCACCTATTGACTCCAAAATTAATTATTCTGTGATCGGTGCAATAGTATATTCAGCGATATACAATATTTGCAGGTGTGAATACATTACAGAATAAAATGTAATTCTAAATTTGTGCACTAACACATAGATATCAACCACTATGCATAAGTATTATTCAAAAAGCATAAAAGAATACATGCGATATCATTTTTGGACCATTATAATTTTGCTGAACTCCTCGTGATACTCAAATGACCCAATCGCCGTGTGGAAAAAAAATCAGCAATTTTCCAAACACAATATCTTATTCCTAAGAGAATTTATCGAAAAATAAGAAGCACAAAAAATATCATGCATAAAATCTAGTAACTTCTAGTTACTAAGGCCCAGACTTGATGCTCGGCCGAAGCCAAGGATGGGAAGTGTGACTATATGGTAGACCCGCTGCGGGAGGGCAAGCCTAACCACGATCAGCAATTTGAGAGTTCTTTCAGAAACTCACGGAATTTTGAAATTGTATAGATTCTTTCGCAACTAGGAATCCATCGGTGATGGAGTTTCATTTCTTTACAAGATGCAGCATGATTCGGTCGTGAAGTTCTAATTCAAATGCTCATATTATTCTTGGTGCATTCCACATCATCAAAACTACATATATATCAGTATGAATTCAATTTCACTCATTCAATACCTTTGTGTTTCTACCAAATTGTAATGAACCTCAGGTGTATCAGGAACTGATGATCAGCAACCACTGGGTTTCCAAATTGCATTGGAATTCGTTCAATGTCCCACCATTCCTAATAACTTGAAAAGTTAGTATCGTGAAAATATAAAATCATTGTCACCAACAACAAAACGTAATGGTTCAATCTTCAATTTTTCATAGTCTTCGCGCAACGCGGATATCTCGAAGACTTCACATTCATAAACTATCTTAAATACCTATTATACTGGAAGGAACTTGAACACGCAAACTTCTTGAAATATGCAACATGTTTGTATTTTTTTGGCCTTACTCCAATATGAGATTTTCAGACGTGAAAGTTGTGAATTCTCAATGTACAATGTTCATTTACGGCCAGTTGTATGAGTTACAATATTTTTTCAGACAGAAAGATGTAAATTCTTCGGCCCAGGATCTCGGCGTATCATATATTCATGAAAATTCCACTTCATACACGGAAAAAAAATTCTAGAAAAATTTCCATACTACTGTCGTAACCCCGGACTATACTTCCAGAACAGTCAACTCTCAAATATTTTATACGGAAATTTACTGATTGTGAAATATTCCTTCCTATTTACTATCGATGTTTTCAAAATGAGTTTGTTATATAAATTTACATTATGAAAATTACTATGTAACTATCGTAAAAAATAAAGGGATAAAAACTAAGATTTGAAATTATTATTTGTTCTTGTATTCATTTTTCAACTTTCCAGTGCTGCCTCTGGGATTTTCCAATATAAGCTTGGAAAATTACGATAGTTGTATTGAAAGTCTTCAGAATTAGACCAGTGCCGATCCGCTTGAAAATGGTAAAAAACAAAAGAAAATTATAGTAGAATGAAACCTGTTAAAAAAAGACGAGAATATAACAGAAATGAAGGGAAAAATAATTTACGGTCGATCTGAGGTCGTGAAGTGGGAGGGAGTGAGGTTTTGAGGGTAAAAAACGGTGCATCTCGATTTCCGGCAAAACTACAAGTTCTATCGAGAAAAATTAAATGACAAAATTGTAGGCAATAAAGAGACCTACAACTTTTGTGATTGCACTTTTTTCACATAACCTCAAAATTTATGTGAAAAATTCAAATAATCAAGTTTTTGGTTTTTTATTTTTATCTTATGCAAAAAAAATTTTTTTCTCACGAAATTTGAGACAAATTATCATCCTTCCATTTTGTTTTAGTGTCAAAAAGGATAAATTTATTTTTTATTCGACCGCGATTTGCAAAACATTTCCTTGTGAACACAGCCACACTTATTATTCACCGTATCGTTGTAAGAATGAAATTGTAGTCCCGACGTCGGGCAAGCTATGTTGGCACTACGATTATGCCAAGAAAGTACTCTTTGAAGACGGAATTTTGCGAAAACGAGGAAAAAAAACCAATTTCGTTCAAAATGATGTTGAGGTATCAGGTGAGATATGAGAAAAACGCGTGAATATACATGTACATTTCAACGATTTCTCTGAAATTTATGAGTTAAATTTTCTATAATTAGCTTTACAAGTTGACAAACTACAAGCTTTAAGTACAATAGTGACCCCGAGGACTGAGGCACTGCAGTTGTGGAACGAAACGTTTAACGATCGTCGATATACGATTTGATCGAGAATAAGATAAGCATTCGGTGTTACTCAGATAAATTTTCATGTTCGCGAATGAAAGACGCCTATCACTGATACACACAATCAATTTACTTCGCAAAAACATTTTTTTTTAACAACGGCATTCATTTCCTTTCTTCATATTAGTTTACAGAGGATTTTGCACGGTTACGTCCAAATTCTGTGGGGCGACTTCAAAAATGTTGGAAAAATACTGAAGATCATTCAATTGTAAAGATAAAGTCTTCGGAGATTAAAAATGCACCGGGTAGACAGTTACTCGAATGCACTCCTTTTAGAAACTCAAGTAAATTACTAAAACTTTTGTTTATCCTTTTTTGACGAAAAACTTAATATAAATCAATATTCTTTATGTTTTAGATCAAAAAACAGCCATTGTTCTGAGCTTGCTGCCGCATTTGATTGCTCCTCGACGTCAAGGGAGAAAAAGAAAAAATCGTAATAACACCGATGATCAACAAGTACAACTACCAAAACTGCTTTTTCAGGAGCGAAAGGATTCTTTTCATTGTCCATATTCCAGTAATAGTCCAAGAGCCCGCTTCGGCTAGGCGCACATTATTTCATAAAACCTGAAAGTTTGTCTGCGCACGTCACCAACACAAGTAAGAACGATGAGCGACTATGTAGA